>CANUEY010032574.1:0-44327 GCA_948099555.1 Croton setiger
GGCATGACATATGCATGGTAAACGTCATTGCATCCCATATAGAGACATTATATGTTAAAAGTGCTCAAATATCTATGTTGGTCATATAGTAGATCTCTGTGAAGAGTCATAGTACAGACATGCTTTTGTGATACATGATGAATGTTTTGACACATGTATAGCATGTTATGTTTGAGCATACGTATGGTATAGAGGATGACATGATTAACCACAGATAAAGATAAAAGAGGAGAAATGTCATATGCTATACATGCATGATTTGAATAACATGATTATGTATGTCATTATAGTTTAATCTATGCTTAATAGAGAGGCTATATATTACATATGTATGATGCGAATGACATGTTCATGTATGTGTTATATATAATAAAGACATTAACAGATTTAAGAAGAGAATGCAACATGTTATATGTGTTTAAAAAAAAAAGCATGTTTTGTGACGTAAGAGTATAAGTAAAGGTTGTTACAATATGAGTCTGGATAAAGAGAAAAAATTTAATGGCGGCTAAATTTTTAAGGAATAAGAAGAAAAATAAGAGATGTAGTAGTATATATAAACAAAATATACAGGTATATGAGTCATATATACATATATATATAAATAGTATACACCAGTATATGAACTCAAATAGAGAGAGGAAATTTCACGACGGATAGGATTTTAATATAGAAAAAGATGAGATATACTAGTATATATGAATGATATATAATGGTCTATGAGTCATATACACGTATATATGAATCGTATGCCAGTATATATTACTCATATACCAGTATACACAGTTCATATTTACCATTTATGGCAGCTAGGCTTTTTACATAAAATAAGATGAGATGTACTAGTATATATGAACCATATATACTGATATATGAGTCATATATACATATATATGAATTGATATTAGTGTATATGACTCAAAACTCTAGCCACCATTGTCCATTCTCTATCCTCCAAAGAATAGTAAATATACTCCATATATACACTAAACTTCATCCCTAACCAAACTCTAGCCACCACAAACTATAACTAAGTACAAATTCCGAACAAATAATGACATAATCCAAACAAAATTCACCACAAACATCTCTTTTATACACAAAATCTAAAAGGAAATCAAAAGAAAATTCAAACCAAAAAAAAAAAAAAAAGGAAGAAGAAGAAGAAACAACAACAGCAGCAGAAATGCTTAAAAAAGATGAAGAAAGAAGAATCGAAGAAAAAAACAGAACTATGTTATTTCCGCGAATAAACACGTGGGCATCACATAAAAAAAAATTGTCATTAACGTGAGTTAGCAAGGGAATATGAGGAAAAGGGGTAAATAAATCAAATTATCTAAAAATATGCTATTTACTCAATTTAGCAAATAATATATTTTTTAAAACTTCGAAAATGTTCTATTCATTTACGATTTTTAAAAAAAAAAATAGGCTAAAAATATTCTGTAAAAATTTTGCAACATTCACTTAATATATATTTAGTATATGGTAATTTGAAAGTGCAACAATACTGAATAATATATAAGCTTTTTTGAACAGTAACTATACAATAATTGTTGATATTTATTGAATCTAAAAGAGGAAGATAAAGGCTTATGTGGCTTCCTATTACCAACTCTATTTTACATAACAAAAAGAATTTTAATATTAAAACATTTCTCTCTATCCTTTCATCTGTTAACAAGGCTGCTTCTTAAAAGCCATTATTTCGAGAATTGTTGCATCCTCAAAGTTTACACATCCAATCAACCAGTTCACCTTTGTAGATCCCAACAACTGTCCCAATTGATGCTTCTAATTCACCGTAGGCATCAACATTGATGGTGGAGTCCATGACTAAAGCATTGCGATTGTTAATTGGTAAATACACCATTAACCACAATTAAGTTGGTGTTTATAAAAAGTGCCTAATTTTCATTCATGTTACCCCAACTTAGGCTTTGTAACCGTTTGGTGCCAAAACTTCAATCTGTAACTCCAATGTATCCAAACTATTAGAAATGTAACATTGTAGAAATTAACATAGTTTGATGTGGAAGATATAATAGCAATTGGGAACCTGATCGGCTACATATTTCATCCGCTATCATCCAGACTTTTTTCATTCATAACTTATTTTTATTATGACCATATTAACATTATTAGAATAATTATTTTTCAAATTATCATGAAATATTATTACTTTTAGTAATTAAAAAATCTAATAATTATACTTTATTTTTTAAAACTAACAATTATAATTTAATTAAAATTTTATTTATATAATATATTGGCTCCATTCTAAAATGTATGAACAGTTGTCGATTTTGAGATGCATTTCTAATATTATCCATTGTAAATAAAGAAATAAGACTTTTGGATATTTTAAACAAAGTTATTAATAAAAATTAATTATAAATAAAAAAAAAAATTTAAGCCATCTTAAAGATGTGCAAAGAAAAAGTGAATTATATTTTAGAACCAATTGAGTATTAAATAAAAATACAACCATGACAACTATCAAATGAGTTCTCCACCATTGTTTTGTCAACTGTCATTTAGGTCTGGGCTTCACTACTTAATGACGCAATGAGTCGTAGATTAGTGACACAATCAGCAAGAAATTTGTGCCGCAGATTTTTTTTGCCTGTAATGAAAATAAGTCGTTGATTGGTCGCTAAACAGTGACACAGTCCATTTACTTGTTGAAAGAGTTGCTGGTTCATTGATTGGGTCACTATTTTCGCATGGCATTTGGATGCCAGTTGCTACCACTAATTCCGCAACTGCGCTTCCAACCTCCAGCCCGCCTCAGCCACCACTGACGACTCCTTGCCAACCTTTCACATTCTAACTGACCCAAGCATCGCCGACCTCTCTTCGTTTGGTCTTCAAGTTAAACTCTTGAAAGAAAATCCCTAAAACCCTAAGATAATATCTATTTGACGAAAATGCTAAAAGACTAAACAGTTAATTGAATGATTTTTTAAATATTTCTACAAATGAAAGAAAAAGAAAGTATGGATGATAAAAAGAATATTGGACAGATACATTTGAATCTATAACAAATGGTATGTTCCAAGAGCAAGAATGATGATGGTGAAGGCACCTGTTAATGTGAAATTACAGGTTGGACAAAATAATGTCACAGTAAGATTCGAAATTGTTTCACTTGCCTTTTCATAGTTACCAAAGTTTTGGAACATTATCTCCAAATTGGTGTACCCATACACGAAATTATACGGAACTTCAAGAATAAAAATGGTAGTATCAACGTATACCTCCAACTTTATGAACTCAAACTCAGAACAATGAAACAACTCATACTCAAATAAAAGAACACGCTATCATAACAATGGAAACCATGTTTGTAATATGACTAAAACAACCAAAAAATGTAAGTTGCAAAAAAAAAAAAAGGCCATTTAGAGATTTTTAGGATGCAAAAATGAAAATAATAGGAAAAAGGACCATTTTTGGCTTTAAGTGTAGAAAGGGTATATGTTGGGTTTACAAACAATTTGTGGCAGCGCTTCTTTCTGTGACGATTCAGGCAACAGTTTCAGCAAGGACAACTTTCAATGAGATAGTCTTCATGATTTCCGGCCGAAACTCATTGGAAAACTCTTGGATTGCACCTAATTCTGATCGGAATCATTCAAGAATAATTTTCCCGGACAGAATTATGATTAAAGATATCACTGGAAAATCGATTTTGTAGTTAATTGCATTGCGTCCGAAGCATATTTCTTCTCCAACAAACCTGTTGGGAATACTCTTTAAACCTCGACTGAAATTGGCTAGAAGGCCGAAAGTCAACTAGCTACTCGACGAGAGCGGCCAAGAAACCTCCAAGCCACTTTGATTCCAATTGTTTTTAGATCATTTTCAAAGATTCTAAAAACTCAAAGTCAGTAATTTCTAGCGATCCGATTCAATTTCTATTGCCGCATTTAGACTATTGACCGGTACCTTTCGATCATTGGTCAGTGCAAGGCTGTAGAGAGCCGTGGCGTGCCAAAAGGTAGTGTCTGGTTTGCTTTTCCTATTTTTCTTTATAAAATAAATTAAATGGCCATTAAAGTTTGTATTTTAAATTTTAACCGTTTTATGTTTTTTGAATTGTTTACTAAACATTTTTATAAATGGTAAAAGAATTTCGAGACGAATTCGTAAAAACCCCAATAAAAATTCCTCATAAAAGTGGCAAAAGCCGATGGCTTCCACAGAGAAAAAACCACTCAAGTTGCTCATTCGTTTAGTTGGCAGTAATAGGTGCATATCTTATGCTGGTATATAAATACATTTAATTGTACTATATTAAATCAATAAATAAAAATAAATTTTATTATTAGCATAAAAGCCTATGATACAAAAATTCTAGAAGTTGAGTATAATAATCAATATGATAAGCACTTAATGAAAAATAGCCAATTGCCATGCTTTAATTTATTCTCGTGTATTCACAGTTGTCATTTTCACTAAAATGCTATGAATTTACAAAATTTGGATTAACAAGAAAATCAAAATTGGCATGTGGGCATAAACTACAGGGTCAAGTCAAGACTCATTCATGTGGGTCCAGATCAGCTTTGCCCGTAATAACATGTAAAAGCTGCATAATCACATGTTAATTCTCGTAATTAATTCCCAAAATCACACGGTAGTTTCTTTATTTATCTTTTGAATTTTAAAATTTCAAACCATTAACTTAATAATTATTATCACCATTCCTCCTCACGCTATTGCTCACTACTACTATATTCTTTCGTTTCGTAGATAATGCTTTTTTATTTATCCGACTTTTCTAAATATTGTTAATTAGTGTATACATATGTAGTCATTATGATATTTTTAATTATAACTTTTTTTAAAATTATTTATAATTATGAATTGATTGATTATTGTTACTACTATAAAAAAAACATGAGTTTCGAAATTAAAAAAGAAACAATAGAATTACCCAAAACTTTTTTTTTTAAACAAAAATTATACATCTCATTAATTGATGTTTGACAATATAATTATACTATATTAATTTTAAGTGCAAAATACTCATCCTTCTTTAAATAGGACAAATGAATTGATTGAATATAATAACATTTTTGAGCAATATATCTTTTAAAAACTCATAGAAAAATTGGAGTAATTTAATATTAATAAAAGAATATACTGCATTATCAAAATTCTATCGATAAAATATTGTTATGATACTTGAAGATGAAAGACTTTCAATAAAAAAGAAGAATGACCCATTTTGTATCTCAAAATGCAACAATAAATCAATAGAAATACAAATCTATACTCTAATTAGAGGTAGAATTTATTAAGAATAAAAGGGAAGCAAAATGCCAATCAATAATGCAGCGGCTTGAACAATAAATTTTAGAAAAAAATTTCAAAGGCGAGAAAAAGGAAACAGCTAACATATTTTAGCGGTTAATAACATATAATTGTTCAAAACTTGTTGGTTCGAATAACAAAGTACTAATAGTATAATATTGTTATAAAAGATAATTAAAAAACAGATCAAATACATAATTATGCCTTTGTTGGGCTTATTAGATATTTTGAGCTTAATTTTTTGACCTATTAGATATTTATTATTTTATTTTATAACTTATTGCACATCTATCATTGACTGGCGCAATGGCGCGTGCAATGCACGTAGCTAGAACCGGCCTGTTGTGGTATTCAATAGATTAAAATAGAGAATAAAAAGTGTTTAATAAGTCACTTTAAACAATAGAGTGACACTAGACAAAAAACATAAACTTTAAGAGCATAATTATGTATTTGCCTTAAAAAATTAAGGCAAGTGTGTTGTTATTTTTCTTTAATATAATGAATTCATTAGAACAATGAAATTTAACATTTTACATAATTATCCATCATTTATCATGGAAAAAAGCAAAAACTATTCATGAAATTTGTAGAGTGCATTATAATTTAAATTTTTCATTTTAGACGAGCGAATAGGAGATGAGATTTGACTAATTCCATTGATTTTTACTGACAAAATATTAATCATATTTCTTATATATCTTTATATTTATGCATTTACCTAAATAAAAAAAAAATGTATATTATATTCATTAACATCTCATGCATTTACTAAAATATGTGTATTTCTATTTCTAATTCTGTTAATCCAAATTATTACTCAATTAAAAATTTCTTTATGCAAATCTGTTATGATTCAAAATAAAAATGTGCGCATTACTAGTAGCAGATCCAAATGATAAGCGCTTAAAATTTTGCTAATATCTAAATAAAAATAAAAATGTGTTGAATTATTAAATATAATGCTTTATTAAAAAAAGTTAATTATTAAATTATAATCATTATAGAATAAGTGATATACAAAATGTACACCTACTTTAGAAGAAAAAAATCTGTAATTTCAATTAACCCTTAGTTATTTTAAAGTAATGCCTCGGACAATGATTAATTCATTAATAATAATAATTAATTATTTTATAGAAATTTAACAAAACAGATTGAAATAATTCATTATTATCCTTTTTCTACATCATTAATCATTGTTATTCTTATTCAAATAGTTTTGACAATTATGAAATTTTAATTAATTGTATGGGATGTTTAAATTTAAAATGATTTACATGATTTTTAAACTAACGAATATATAGTAAAAGTAAAACTAATAAAGATTAGAGTAGGGTAAAAATGTAATTATGGAAATCCCCCCGAACGATCCAGATCTGACGCTCGTGATCTAGCGGTATTAGAGTGCTAATCTCACAAATCAAGTCATTCAAAAACCAAATTTACACTCTTTTTAAGTCAGTCAAACAGTCAACGTTCTAAAACATTAAACTATTACATAATTCTTATTTTTCTATTGTTTTTCTCTCAGGTTTTAAACCCTTACACTATCCCGCTCAGAGCCTCTCTTTCATGTTTCTTTAAAACTTTAAAGAAGCAATTATCACTCCTCCTTCACTCTTCTTCCTCTAAGCTCTGGGTCAATCTCTGCCTTCTGGAGCTTAGAATACGAATTCAGGTCCATTAAATCTAGATACTCACATTTCTTTGTCATCGAGATTTGAATGTGTGGGTTTTTTTTTTTTCCTTTTCTTGAATTTTAATGTTTATCTTGAAATTCGTTTCTTGATTATTTTGGTTTGGTTGGTTTATTCCAATTTGTGGTTTTGGACGTGGGTTTTTGAAGAAGATAGGTTTTTGTGATGCAATTTAAGTTGCTGATTTGATATGCCCTGTGTGTGTGGTCGATGGTAAATGATGTGGGGATGTGAAAGAAATTTGCGTTTTGAATTTTATTCTTTCTATAATTTGAAAAGTTTAAAGAAAGAAAGGAACAAAGAAGAAGGTATACTTAATACTTCATCGAGTCAATGCTTTTGAGAATCTTTTTTTTTTTCTTCTTTTTTTAATATCCGTTCACTGCAAAATTAAAAGAAAGAGAAAAGGTGAAGAAAAGAAGGCTATTGATGAATTTTATTTTCTGGAATAGATAAATTTGAAATTTTCTGAAGTTTGTATTTACAGCTAGGAAATATTTTTTGGATCATATTTCATTTGTTGCAATTTTGGGATTCAAATTTTTATCCATTTTATTTAAGGGAGGGGGGTTGTTATTTTTTCTTTAGTAAAGAATTATTCCCAATTTTATGTCTTCTCTTATGATCCTGAAAAATTGGTGCTTACTTTATCTCTTTCTGTGCTTTTTCTTTTCTTTTTTTGAGGTTTATGCTTATTTCAAAGGAGAAGTTTTCTTAAGAATAAGAACTTAATTGACGTTTTCACAATGAACTGAAGATCATTACGAAAATGGTATTCTTCTTTTAAGTTATTCTGTAAAGATCCAGTCATTTAATAATCCCATGGTAGTTTTCCTAGTTCAAAACTAGAAGTACATTTACACTATGTTTGGATGGGGTGTGCTAATTAATGGAATGGTAAGAGCGGGTAAGGAGGGAGAAAGGTAAGGGGAGGGGTACAATAGAAAATTGGTGATAGTATTAGTTTGATTTTAAAATTTCTTCCTTCTGGTAATGTGCTTTGATGTGTATTATGTATGAAGAATTGTTTTTTGCAGTTTTATTAAATCTTCTCTTTTAAAATTCTGTGGCATTTCTGTGGTTCATAAATTTATTATCTATCAATATCAATGTGTGCATTTGTGTGTGTGCACTGTGCAGGTTTTTGTAGGCTGTAACATTCTTATGGCTTACACTGATTTGATCGCGTTGTCGCAGGTTTCTTGCCTGATTTCAGTGTAATGCTTTATGTTGTTCTAGTCCAAGGCTTGTAAATATGAAGAAGGAAAATGTACTTCCTGTTAATGTTGGTGAGCCAGGTGGTCGGCTAACACGAGCTCGGTCAGCTGCTTTGCGCGCATCTAGCAATATGCCACCATTGAAGCCAAATACACAACAAGGACAAAAACGAAATCTGCGACCAAATTTGAAAAGGACAGCCTCAGATGAGAACAACATAAGTGCACCTAATAATACAGGTATTCAGCCTAAGAGAAGAGCAGTGCTTCAGGATGTCACGAACTTTTGCTGTGAGAATTCATATAAGAGTTGCTTCAATGCAACTGCAATTCAGGTTAATGTGCTGTGCTTATTTTGTGTTGATAATATATATTTTGCTCTGATTATTTTTAGTGGTTGATGTCTCACTGAAAATGAAGTTTTTGTATATAAGCCTATCACGTGTTTGAGTTGTCTACTTAAATTGCATTATTATTTTGAATGTCAAGATATATACCTGTCATGGTTGCATATTTTAATGAAATGAATTCCTGTAGTACTCTCTACCATTATAATGTAAAAAATTGAATGATGATATAGGTTTGATTTCCCCACGAAAAGTTGAAAATTACACAATTTATTTTAAAGTTTGTTCCTCTATAATAAAGTGCTTTTTCACAGTTTCCTTATTCAAGAATCTGAGTTTTCTCTACATTTTTTATGATACCAGGTTAGGAATGGAAAGCAGATTAAAAAGGGTAAGTTCAATGTGTGCAAAGTGACTCCGTCACTTCCTGCGGAACTCCCATGCCATCAGGTTCAGTCAAAGACAAAAATTGTTCAAGAAACTGTTAAAACTGAACCTAAATTTGAAGCTAGGTTCTCAACTATGTTGAAGAAAGATGTGAATTTGCATTCAAGTGGTATAAAGTTGTTTGGAAGAAGAAATCACCAGGTTCCAAAACCAAGTCTTAGAATGCCGCCTTCCATTCCCAAGAAAGGTTTGCTTCTCTTTGAATTTTATAGTTTCAAAACATCCATAAGTAGCTAGGTGTATAACAAACTTCAGTAGGATGCCTGGAAAGAGAAAAGAAGAATGTTATCCTGTAGGGTTCATTCTCCTATTTTAAGACTATTAACATGTTCACCAAGATATTACTATAACTATGTGTTTTATTTGTTTCCTTTAGGCTATGTGTAGTTATTCATGCTGTAGCGAATAACTAATATGTGGGTCTAGCCAGAGGGTTCTAACGATCTAACTGAGGTAGTTTTTAGATGAAAATTTGATCCTTGCCTCCTTCATGCAATAAGTGGTATCCCAATACTCTTTTGTAGCATGTGCTTTTTATTTGTTTCCTTTAAGCTATGTGTAGTTAGTTATTCATTCTGTAGTGAAATAACTAGTATGTGGGACTAGCTGCAGGGTTCTAACAATTTAACTGAGGTAGCTTTAGATGAAAGTTGATCCTTCCCTCCTTCATGCAATAAGTGGTTGTCCAATAATCTTTTGTAGCACTTGCTTTTTAGGTGTATAGTAATATGATTATGATGAAATTTCATTCCATTATTGTGGAAATATCAAATAAGAAACTTTCAGAGTTCAATCGGTATTTGCCTAGAGTAGATCAGTATTTACACAAAAATATGACAGCATAATGTCAAGGAAAATAACTAATTTTCAAGATATGTTTTACCTATTTTATTCTCCGTGGAAGTGGGACAAGTAGTAGCATGGTAGTGACATTTCTTTATTAAACATCTGTAGAGGAGAAAGAAAGCCTCATTGATAGTGGGAAGGCCACAAGTGATCCAGAGTTTACAGACATTGATTCTGATCATAAGGATCCGCAACTCTGCAGCCTCTACACTGCTGACATTCACAGCAACTTACGTGTTGCTGAGGTTTGTGCCTTGGTCACTTCCTATACAGAAAAAAGTTCTAACTTTACTTCTTGGTCTTCATTCTTTTTTCTGATACAACATATTTTTATATATATTGGAATGGGAAAAAACACTCTTCCCTGTGCGATTGTACTCTAAGAAAGTACAAGTGAAGTGAGAAAAGAAATTATGCTTTCCTGTTTTCATGTCAACTGCAGTGTGGACTGGTTTTGCTGCTTCTATTCAGGAAAGAGAGATGAAAGTTTTCACACCTCTCTCCTTTCTCTGGCAAGATACTGAAATTTTCTTTTGGTTCACTACGTTTATACAGCTTGTCCGAAGGCCACATCCTAATTACATGGAAAAAATGCAGCGAGACATCACTCAAAGCATGCGGGGGATTCTGGTTGATTGGCTTGTGGAGGTCAGTATAGTTCTATTACTAGAATTTACTGTTACTCTTCCACATTGTCATTCTCAGGGCAGCATTACAATGTAGACTATTCTGCTTAAAGAAAATATTGAGACATCTTCTAAGCAATAACTGTTCAAGAAGATATCTTTTTTATGAGTAAAGACGGCATATTTAACTTATAGAAAATGCCTGCCAATCTTTCTGTCTATTCTCTAAATCAGTTAAAATAATGCATTAGTTTAAATTTTCTTGGCTTTCATCTTGGCTGCTTTTACCTGGTGGCTGGTGCATTGTGGAAATAGTCACTAATAAAATGTATGTGGTGAGTTTTAAGATTTGCTCTTATTGATTGAAATTTGATGATAAAAGAATTGCTGTTCTCAATTTATAGTTTGGTAGTTCTGGTCCTCTTTGTTGTAGTCTTCCTTGTCCTTGGAGTGTTAAGTTTGAGTTTGAAAATTGTGTTATTAGGGGGTGTGCGGTTCTGGTACCGGTTACTGGAACTGGAACTGAAAAATTGGTACCTCAACCATAAGGTATTCATATACATAAACTCACCTGAACTGTCCATCACCTGTTGCTTGTCATCCCTGATTTGCTGATGACTTCCCCATTTGTTCATAGCATATCTTGTGTTATCATTTGTTAAGAGTTCTCAATGTGTTGTCCAAGTGCTTTCTCATTATTTTTACTTCAAAGTGGGATTTACACCACTCACAAATCTCTAATCCGTGCAGAGCCCTAAGCAAAGTGTTAAGTTTGGGGCAGTATTGTATGTATATCTATTTCCATTGCTTGCCAAAAAGTTTTGGTGTCATTCTAGCTGATTCTGGAGGAGTAAGGACAGTTTGCTATGCCTGCAGAACTTTTCAAATGAAATGAAATTCTTCTCAAATTTAGGTTGTTTAACAAAGAATATTGGCGAAGATAGTATATTTCTGCAAGACTAATAATGTGGTTCTGGTGATTTAAAGATTGTTTTACCTTTTTTTTCCTCCTGAAGTGGATTATTTATTTTGAGTGGCAATGTCACGTATCAGACTAATGTTCACTGTTCAGTTCGCTCATTTGGTCTAAACTGATTTCTCTCAAAGAACTGATAGTGCTGAAAGCTATTTTAACTGGATGTTCAATCACTTATGTTCTGGTTAGCAAAATACAACCTTTCTCTTGAAAAGAGTCTTGTCTATGTTGTTTTGTCTGGCATTTACATTAGTTTAATGTAGATATATATTTTTATATTCTCTGATCTACAATTGTAGTAAGTGCGTTATCGGTTACTCACATTCTAGAAATAAGCTCTGGATTGGGATTCATCACATCACGAAGGTTTTGTGTGAAATATTTAATAGTTTTTTCAGAGGCAATTTTAATATGATTCAAGATTGAACTTCTTTGCACATGAAATCTTTAAAAGTAATAATTGGCAGATCAAATTCCATCTTGGTTTTCAGGTATCCGAGGAATACAAGTTGGTCCCAGACACGCTTTACCTCACCGTATATCTCATAGATTGGTTTCTCTCCCAAAGTTACATTGAAAGGCAAAGGCTTCAACTAGTTGGCATTACTTGCATGCTGATTGCCTCGTAAGTTTTAAAATTCACTGCATATGTGATGGTGCATCATGAAAAAAAAAAAAAAATTCATGATTATATAGAAATGGATCCATTGCAGTTTCTTGTTATACATTTATAATGCATTTCCAGTTTCAATATGTTTGACCAATATTGGGTGTTAACCTTATTCATAGTATTGCTGAGTGCTCTCCTGATGTAGTTAGAGAACAATTTGAGAGACACCTACTGGTTCAAGCATAAAAGTTTCCATTTGATACAAGTCGACTTGCATTTTTCATGATTTGCTTCTTTATTGATGCATGCTCGATTTCTCGGATCGAGTATCAATGACAGAGAAAGAAAAAACCCTTAACAAAATCCTAAATCTCATGACTGTTCATTATGGTCTGCTTCTAAGATGTCAGGAAATTGAGAAATTAAAAAGCTTCTAATGGACACAGTTCTGACAAGATCATAACGAGAAATAGAAGAAAGTTAATTGAGACAGTTCTAAAATAGTTCAAGTATTAAACAATAATACTGAAGTTTATGGTAAAATCAGTTATTCTTTTGTATGTAGGGATATAGATTAGCAATGGGAATGCTACCTCTTCTCAAAAAGCTTTGTTGGTTTTTAGAAAATTTGACTTTTTTTTTTCCTCATAGTATGATCTAAATGTAGTTTTCTTTTTGTAGAAAATATGAAGAGATTTGTGCGCCTCGCGTGGAAGAATTTTGTTTCATTACTGACAACACATACACAAAAGGGGAGGTATGTCATGGTTTCTTTGTTAACTGGAACGGATTCTTTTGGAAATAAAAGTTCTCTTCCTTTCTCTTTTCAATATTTTTTAGCTTCTAGTTGATCAACTTGTAAAGAACAAAGTGATATATTGTTTATTACATAGTGTTATCCACTCTTTTGTGTCAATTGTTGTTTTCTGTATAAACCATTTATTTATATGTTCATGACCACGACAATATTCCAGGTGTTAAAGATGGAGAGTGCAGTGCTAAAATGTTTTGGCTTCCAACTTTTTGCACCCACTCCCAAATCTTTTCTAAGGTAGTGCCTTATTAAATCTTCCACAAAAATTTTATAAAAGATTCAGATTTCCTTCAAATATTCATAATGCAATATTTTTGTGCCATTGGTTTTCAGGAGGTTTCTACGTGCAGCACAGGCTTCTTACAAGGTAATGCGGCTTGGTTTGTATACTTTAGTGCATAACTAAGCCTTTTACACCAAGATTTTTCAATGCATTGAGTATTTGGCTGATTATCTGGCGGAACTGACATGAGAATGCCAAAATGCAGACCCCTAGTTACGAACTGGAGTACTTGGCTGATTATCTAGCAGAACTGACATTGATAGACTGCAGCTTTTTGAGTTTTCTTCCCTCGGTCATTGCTGCATCGGCTGTATTTCTCGCTAGATGGACTCTGGATCAGACAACCCACCCTTGGGTATCATTCTTCTGCCCATTATCTGTCTTTCCTACATAGTTCTAGACCCTGCATATGAGGGCTTACTTCCAATTATGTTTTTGTCAGAATCCGACTCTAGAACACTACACTTGTTACAAGGCATTGGATATTAAAACTGCAGTTCTTGCATTACAAGAATTGCAATTGAATAGCAATGGATGTCCTCTGAATGCCATACGTATGAAGTACCGGCAGCAAAAGGTATCAACCACCAAGCAGTTGCTTTTATTTGAGTTGTATTGTTCATGGTATGAGTTGCTTCTGTTTCTGAATCTGATCATTGTTTTCATTGCAGTATAAGTCTGTGGCAGCTTTATCTTCTCCAAAACTTCTCGAAACATTGTTCTGAAGATAAATTGACCAGTTCGTGTCTGTAATACAGTTGCCTATGAACGACTCTCATTTGCTCGCTGAGGTTATACCTTATTTCCATAACCTGGCATTCTCATTTATATACATTTTCCGTCCATATTTTTTCTGTTGATATGGCTTTCCAGCAACTTCTTTTGGTTCTGCTACTGCTGACTAGTCATTGAAAAGGCTATATTTGTCATGCCACTAAGCTAGAATTTTAGTGTAGCAATAGCTATCCTATCTATCAACTTTCTCAGTACATCAACTACCAAGAATTTTTTTTTTTTGTTAGATAGTAAAGTGACAGAATGTAACTATTTGAATGGTTCGGGTCTATTGAATTAATTGTTCTCTTTGTAAACTCCTGTTTTTATCCCTTGAGAATGCTTCTTGCCTGTGCTTGAATAATTACAAAATTGTTGTCGTTGATTATTTTACTTTCTTGGCTTGTTTAAACCTTTTTGGACGAAATGTTATACAAAATGCTAACTGGGTTTCTTTTTAGATTCAACTTTTCGTGACCCGAGTGAAATTAACAAACCAGACCAGTTCTTGCAGTGTTTGCTTCAACTCTTAATTTAGATTGTTAAATTAAATACAAAAGTAGTGTGTGAAGAAGCATGCTAAAGAGAATGCTTCAATTTTATGGCTTCTGAGTTATTTGTCATCCAAGGTATATGATCTTCTTTGTCGGCATGAACCTAGTTAATCAAGGAACAAGTTAGCAGATCAATTAAAACTTTCTTTTTTAAGTGGAAAGATGAAAAATTGGAAAATTACCACTTGCATGAGTAGGCACAATTGTTTGTTACTGCCCAGAGATCAACTCCCAGTCCTTGAATCAATCCAACATTTGCAGCAATGTGATTCCACCCTTCCCCACACAATCTATAATCTGAGGTGTTATGAGATCTCTTCAACTTCACTTATAATTACAGTAAGGTGTATAAACTCTGGTTTCAATCCTTTTCCTGGACGAGTTTTAAAATTTTTGATCAAAATTAGTTAAAATGTACTTGCCTTTTCCACCATTCTTAGTCCTTTGTTAATATCAAAGTCTGATAACTTTTTTCTGAATAGATATCGAATATCACCTGCAGGATAATCTTGAATTTCGTTTGGCTTCAAGTTGTTAAATGTAAATTTGTTTGTTCACAAAATTTATCATTGTCTATCATTGTTTGCAACAGTTGATACTAATCTTGCTAAGTATCGTGTTCTGTAAATTTCCTTTATAAGAGATTTTAAAACTATTCTATGCATTAGTTATGCATCATTACTTTGATCTTATCAGGCTTTGGGATAATACTTTTTCATATATACACTAACAAATAAAATATGAAATTGAAGTTTAAACTTTTTTTAACAACTTTTTTTTTTTCTCTAATATTTATTTTAGCAAATATAAATTCTTTTTTACCGATATGGTATTTTTAATTTTGTTTGTCAGCCTGATTATAGTTGTTCTATGGAAATTTGGCTTTATACTGTAGAATAAATAATTGTAAAAAATTCTCTAAATTCATGTTTGAATCCTTTTCAATCGGAATTATTAAATAAGAGAAGTGTCAATTTATTATCCATGAATACTATTAAGTGGAGTTTCCGTTCCGTTAACGTAATGATGATTTTGGTTTTAATTTTTAGTACTATTAATGGTGTTGTACTTGTTGATTATATTTCTTTTTTGCTTTAAATTATGTGTTTTCTAACAAGATGTACTAACTACCATATTCATTTAAAAATGGCAAAGTAGATATTTTATAGCAATTAATGTGGAATCTATAACTATGGCTTTTTACCAAATCAAAAGGAAATAAGGTCAATTCAATTGAGACCCAAGAGAATATTATTGAGATATCATCTTTTTTTAATTCTCTTCACCATTGTGTTCTTTACTTCTAACATCAACCTAGTTTGATTAATCATCAATTTATTATACATAAATAAAAAAAATATCAACTTCCTCCATTTTAAACATCAAATATTATACTAATAAATTTTTTTTAATCTTAAATTTTCAGTTAATACATATTAAAGATAAATATATATCCTCTATAAATTAATAATGTTAGTATTGTAAAATTTTATCATTTAGTGAAACATTAATTAATCGCATAAATTAATAATTATTGAACTAGATATATGTGAATACTAATTTATATATATTAAGTATTAAATATATAGATTAATTAAATTAATAAATTTTCATTCATAAATTTTCAGTATTCTATACATATTTTAATAAAATATATAAATCTATTCAACTATTAATATAGTTGATAATATATAAATTTATAAATTTTTATTGTATCACTTAATATCAGAAATTTATTAAAAAATTTTACTAAATTTTTTTAATGCTTTAAGAAAGTTAGAGATAAAATTTAAGATAATATTAATTTAAAAAAATATTTATATTTTCAAAGACCTGTTTAATTTAATTATGAATTATGAAACCAATATGAATTTATTTTTTTATTATATTATAAATTTAACGAATTATTAATTTATTGAATACTATATAATTTCTTAAAAAAAAAAAATTAAAACTTCCCATTCCCATTCCCATTGAATCTTAGACAGTACTAACACTATTTATTGTCAAGAATAATAATAATCAAGGTAAAAAGATGGTAAAGGACGGCGTTGCATTAATTTCATAAATCAAGTAGCAGGAAGTTGGCCATCCACGTGTCATTTTTACAAGACATTCGAAATGCTGAAAATCTTACTGTTATATCCGCTGAAGTATTAGAGAGAGAAGTTGGCGGGGAGATAGAGAGAGGAGGTGAAGTGAAGGGTGTGTGTGTGAGAATGGCGTCTCTGAGTATCTTATCACAATTGCCGCCTCAGAGCTTATCTTGTAACTCTTATTATTCTAATATTATTAATAATAATGCAAATAACCATGACTCTAATTTATATTTTAATAATACCTATTGTAAAGCACAGAATTTTCCTTGTTCTCACCATTTTTCTGTTTCCTCTTCCCATTCTACACAATCCAAGCAAATGCCTGCCCATTCCTCAAAATCAGGTAATTTTTTGTATTTTTGCTTCGATTTTTAAATTTCTCCTCTGTTTTTACATAGCTTGTTCGACATTCAAAACTTGATTCTTTCTTTTTCTAAGTTACTATTTCTATCGTTGTTTCTCGAACTTGTGAAGCTGAAGAATTGACAATTTTATTAGTGGGTTTTATGAGAATCATGTGAAATTTTACTTAGATTAAACAAATTTGATAGTTCAACAAAATATTGTGATAACCCTGAGGCAGGTTTTTGTTGGTTGTGATTATTTGGGTTCGGGTGATAGATTATCGAGTTTTGAGCTGTTTAAGACTGGCACATGGGGGGCAAGATATGAAAACTTATGCATGTATGTCCTACTACGGATTTGAAGCTGGGACCTTAAGAGGGACAGCTATTTGAACTTCCACTAAGCCACTGGACTATTGTGTCCCCTACACAAAAATATATGTAGTCTGAATATTTTGGGAATGGCCACTGCACCTCCCACCCCTCCCTGTATCCGTCCCATAATTGGATGACTAGCATGCAGTATTAGTAGTATCTGAGAAGATTTCTTTGATGTAATGTAAGTGCTTGATTTTTTGGTTTCAGATACCAGAATATAAGTAATTATAAATTTTGTTGGGCACAATGTAGCATTAATGTATTCAGTTATTTTTATTTCAATGACTTCTATGTGTAGTTTTTCATTTGGGTTTCATATCACTTCTTTTCTTTTCAAAGGGAAGGACATTTCAAAGCAGAACAAAATATTTGATTTCTGCATATGGAATTGGGGATGAATTTTCTAGCTTTCTGCAATATGAAATTGATTAATTTCTTCCTTTAATTGGGTTATTATGCTTTCTTATTAGCATTTTGGCAGGCTACATTTAGGATAAATGTTATTTTAATATTCTTTCTAATGCTATGAGCAGGCAGCGAATATTCTTGGTTGCAAGATAATTCAAGGCACCAAAACTCTGCCTCCATTAGAAAATGGAAGCAGAGTCAGTTGCATTCAACATTTCCCTCAACACCTGCTCAAGTTTCATCAGTGGAAGATCTTTTTGAATTTATCTGCTCTGGTCCTCTCATAGATGAATTGGGGTTGAGCAAAGAAACAATTGTTGAAAACATTGATAAATGGTTATCATACGGCTTGAAATTGTGCCAGTTGTTTAAGCTGAATGAACTGTACCTCACAGTTCCTCAAAAAGCAAGGCTTTATCACTATTATATACCTGTTTTTCTATGGTGTGAAGATAAGATATCAAAGCATGTGTCTCAGTTTAAAGATGGAGAAGAGATACCTCCTATAGTGGTACATATGTAATTTATAGATAGTGACTTTCTTTTACAAATGCTATTTCATGCAGTTGTTTTATCTTACATTAAGCTGATATCCCACTTTTTGTAGATTGGTTTCAGTGCACCCCAAGGCTGTGGGAAGACCACACTTGTCTTTGCTCTTGATTATCTCTTCAACGTCACTGGCAGGTAAATGCATTGAAAATAATACTACACAATTATGCTATACCTGCAAATAATGTTGCTTCTTGTTGTTGATTCTAAAAATCAAGTTGTTAACTGTTGGCGTAACTTCTCGTCTCAGGAAATCTGCAACATTATCAATAGATGATTTTTATTTGACAGCTGAGGGACAGGTAATGCATTTGGGAGCTTTCAATTTCTGTTTTCAATTTTCTCTTTACATTTTTAGCCACTGATGCACGCTAATTGCAGGCAAAGCTGAGAGAAGCAAATCCAGGAAATGCACTTCTAGAGGTAGCTGTCAATGCATGCTTTAAATAGTTAAAAAGTAAAATAATTTTCGGACATGTTTTCTAATAAAGCAGAAAGATATGGGAAAGGAATTACAATTTTTTTTTTTTTTTTTTTTTTAAATTTCCTTTCTAATTCTCATGGGTTGCAGTTCCGTGGAAATGCTGGAAGCCATGAACTTCCGTTCTCCATTGAGACCCTGACAGCATTGAGAAAATTGACAAAAGAAGGTAAGGGTTGTTTTCTGAATATCTTTCTTTATTTGTTGCCTTCTGTTATTTTGATTTGGTTTTCATCTTAAGTTTTCAGGTATGAAAATGAAGCTACCTCGATATGATAAGGTAAGCAACTAATTATATCAGCTTTCTCATTTCTTCATAATTTATCTTCCGTCCTAATAGACATGGCTCTTTTTTTGCAGTCTGCATACAATGGGAGGGGCGACAGAGCTGATCCTTCCTTATGGCCTGAGATTGAAGGGCCCTTAACAGTAAGAAAATCTTTTATTTCTGAATTTACTTTGTACTACACAGAGTTTCAGATAAAAATTGCTTCTTGGTTATTTATAATTTTGTATCTACTTCAATGAACTGTAGGTGATTCTGTTCGAAGGTTGGATGCTTGGTTTTAAACCCCATCCAATGGAGGTAGTGAAAGCTGTAGATCCACAGGTGGGAACTCAACAATTTGCTGATAAATAACTTACGGAATTTATTATAGGATTCCATAGCTTAAGCAATATTAATCTTGCAGCTAGAGATAGTGAATAAGAATCTTGAAGCCTATTATGATGCATGGGACAAGTTTATTGATGCATGGGTTGTCATCAAGATTCAAGATCCCAGTTACGTCTATCAGTGGCGTTTGCAGGTTAAGTTTTACAACCTAAGTAATCATCAAATAATTTGCCAGAAACTTATCCTTTAAAAATCTGATGAAGCTTATGGGTTTTGTAGGCAGAGATTGCCATGAGAGAGGCAGGCAATCCTGGAATGAGCGACGAGGAGGTGTGTTCTTTACTGTCGAGTTTAATAATACATACCGTTCAGCCATGATCAATACAGAACTTCTGAAGTAATATTATTCTTTCACAGGTTAAAGATTTCGTTTCTCGCTACCTGCCTGCATACAAAGCGTACCTTCCTACTTTATATGCTGAGGGACCAAGTGGGTCGAATCCAGAGGATGTCCTTATTATCGAAATTGATGAAGGGAGGAATCCCATTTTGGCTGGTTAGATGACTATAATCTCATATCAAAACTATGATTCATTTTTTTTTTTTTTTACAATTTCTTTGGATATAATGTAGTATATTTATATTAGGTTTTTGCATAAATCAGTACAAGATGATGGTCCTCAGCTGTAAATTTTAGCATGTAATAATGTTTACCGTATTTCAGATGTGCAGAAAATACACAGTTCCATTGAGAGCTTTTGTTGTATGAAATGCAGACTCTGAATTAGCTGCACAGAAATTTAAAGATTTTAGCCTAATTTTTATTTTTAACCCTAATCAATCTCTTTCAGCAAAAGCAATATGATTAAATTATGTTTGTCCATGGCTTTAATTTAGCAGTACATACAGCCTTTTTCTCCTTAGCACAAGAATGCACACGTTTGTCTGGACTGAGTGTTTGGAAAATTTGATATTTCTCAAGCATATTCATGAGCAGCTCTATTAGTAAACAATTACTTACCTATAACCAGAGCAGAATAATATACTTTCATACACCGATCCAATGATTAAAATATCACAAATAAAATAAGAACATACAGGTCTTCTATTTTACAGACAGAATCATAAGATTTACAAAAACAAATTGGCAAAAATAAACTAAAATCAAATCTTGTGTTTTGCAGACATACATTCAATATCACACATGAAATCTTATAAATACAAAGAACAGTTGATAGTTCATTGTAATTCTTTCAAGCACCACAGCAGCAACATTCAAGACAGCACTCACAAGTCTCAAAGCAACAAAAACAGCAACAAAGAGCAAACAATCTGCATCAATGAAACCATTTCAATATCTAATTTAGAAACACAAATTAAAACAAACTATTTTAAGAAAAAAACAAAAGCATCATATGTAAAAGAAATAAAAAAAGAGAGACTGACAGGGCATAAAGGCAGCCTTTGTCTTCATGGCGTCTCTTAACATGATCATAATAAGTCATCTCCTGTGGAGGTGGTGCATCCATTTCTGTTCACTTACTGGTTAAGCTTAAAAATGATTTTTTTTGGGGTATCAATTGAACTGAAGCTTGTAAGCTTAAAAAGGATTTTCCTTTATCCTCGTATAATTCCTCCCTTCCCATCTGTTTCAATTTATTGCCAACTTCCATGTGGCATCAATTAATGTCACGTCAAAGTGGGTATATGTAATTATCACAAAATAATTTCCTAAGCTACAAATTGAATGATTGCATTTATTAATAAATGTAAAATACATCAAAATCATGTGATAGGATAGTATAGTATAGGTTAGAACAACAAAGGATCAATTTGACATACTTCATTGATATTGTCACTTTCTACGTAATATTAAATTTCAGATAGTAATAAGAGAAGCCAGATGTTTTAGATATAATAAGCCTTTTTTGAGTTTTGATAAGTAGCTTGTTCAAAGCAAGGATGTATCTTTTATTATATAAATCAATCTTATCTTGTTATCAGTATATTTTATTCTCATACCAAGAAGGATACAAATGTAGTGGTGAGGTAGGGAATGCATTCAAAGAGTAGTTGAAGATGATGGATGGGGTCATCTCTTTAGGCCAAATGTCTATGATCCTTCTCACTTTGCAATGTGTATGTTAAGAAATCAATCAATCTTAAAGCAGCGTTGATTACATTTCTTTGTAATTCGGAAATTTCTGTTCCTCCTTTAATTTACTTACCCATATTAATGAAGGATAATTATTAATTAGTTCATGAGTTTTCACAAAAACATTTAATTTAATCCTTATAACTTCAATATTATATCTCTTCAATTTTTATTTAATTATTAAGTTAACGAAAATACTAAATTATCAAATATTTTAAAAAATAAATTACTAAATTATTGAATATTGTAATACAAATGGACTAAAAAATAAGGATGTGATGTATTTTGCAAGTCTTCTAATCAATAAATTCAAGTTTTGGTAATTGAAAAGTTAAGGATATATTCATCTAAATACTGAGTAATGCCCCGTTTGGAAAAAATAAAGGAAGAAAAGTGAGGGAGGAAAGAAAATATGAGTGTAAAATTTTACTATTCAGTTTTCTTTGTTATTTTCTATTTATTGTTTGGATTGGAAGGAAAAATAGGAGGAAAAATTTGTACTTTTTCACTCTTTTATTTCTTTCTATCTCCATTTTCCTTCCAAAATTAGAGGATTGTAAAATGATGAAAAATAAATTTATTTTTCTTCATTCTCCAACTTTCCTCCCTTTCCAAATACATTTTACTTATATATTTTCTTTCCTCCCACTTTTCCTCCCTTTCCAAAGAACCCATAAATACCATAAAGCTTTAAATCTTTGCAATGATTTTAAAGGAAAACTATTTTCTTGTGTTTAAAATGATGTAGGATTCAATTTATTGAGATTGGTTGTTGTAATAGTTTTGTAGATGTTAGAAAATTATTTGATAATTATAAGACAAATTGGTAGGTATGCTTAGCAGCGACATATTCGTTTTTTTAACTTAATCTCATCTCAAAAAGATGCCACCGAATTTCGCCAAAGTGCGGCGTAAAGACTCTACCGATCATGCATTTCATATGTCGGATGTTTCTGCGATGTAGGCGGAGCCGCCCCCTTCAACTGATTGCTAGGCTCATATAGTTCTGGTCATTCAGTTTCGCTGCTACTGTTCTGTTTGGGGAATTGCTATTATCTGTGGGGGTTTTGTTTGGTGTGAGATTGGTTTATGGGGTTGAAAGTTTTTCCGGTTGCTGAATGTGGTGGATGACATATATTGAATTATGGGCAGAGCTACTGTTCTTATAAAATTTGTACAACCAAATATGTAATTGAAATTTTTGTTTCTTTAGCTGTGACTGAAACTGTTAGCTTTTATGGACACAAACTGAAATTCCATATAGCTTTCTATTGACTGAAACTGTATAGCTTTTATTGCACTTAAACTTGAGTTATTTGTAGCTGAATTTTTTCAGGTTAGCTTGTATTGGCTGAAATTCTTAATGTTTTGTAACTGAAATTTTGTGTATATTGTTTCATTATTATTATTCCTTTTACTTATCGATCATTATTAAGGAGAATTATTAGTATAGTTAAGTTTATCTCTACCTCTTGTCATATTTGCAAGCTTATTTTATATGTTTGATATTGTGTTTCTTTCTTGAAGATGAGATTAGGTTTGGATCTCTTTATGAACTAAGATATCTGTGTTTGTTTTCTATTGGATCCAAAATTCAAATTACAAAGCAGGCGAGATGATGCATCATTTGGAAGCAAACGAGATGATGAATTTCATCCCAAGTCAATAAGGTCATCAAAAAAACAATAACTTTCATTTAAGAGTTGTCTGGACTAATACATTATTTTCTTTTAGTTTTTTCTGGAATTAAGTCTTACATTATTTGTCAATCCAATTCATTCCGCTTTTTCATTGGAATTTGTTTTCGTTTATTCTATGTTTTATCAAATTATCATTTTGTAACTGCTGCATACCTCCTTATTTAGAAGCTTTTTCCTATTTTAAACTTTGATTTATAGATGCTAATCTCATAATTTGGAGGAAAAAATTGATCAATCTAATACCATCAATCAATTTTATATGCAAGAATTTTATATTTCTTTAGTGAACTTTTGCTGTCTTGTAATATTGACTCCCTAGAAATCTAAATCCCATATCAAATAATAAGTGATTTATAATCACTTTAAAACTAGAGTGTTAACATAAAATGATGAAATTGGGTGGGTAAGCCCATCTAACTGCAAAATTAAGCATATCTAGAAAATTGAGTTTTTTCATATAAAAAATAGATCATTATTTATTTTTTTTTTTATAAAAATACACCCTCTTAAAAAGAGAAAAATAGACTCACTTAACTTTTTTTTTTTTTTTAAAAAAATATCCCCTAGCCTAAGTTTAAAATACAAAACAATTCTCATCCAAGGAGAGTATAATACTGTTGTAAATTAATTTTAATTAATACAACATAAAAAATAATTAAAAACTTCAACAACTAAATTTTGGAAATTCAGCAATTAAATTTAAAAAACACATTAGAAATATATTAAATTAAAATGTATTACTCTAAGAATGAATATTTTTATACTACAAATAAATAAATAAAATTACTTACAATTCAAAATTGTTAAATAATACAATTAAATCTTTAAATTCTTCAAATAAAATTGTTGCATTCAATAGATTTTATAATTCTTCCAGAATCTGCAACATAAATTGTTCAAATATGTTAAACAAATGTTTAAGGTATTGCTCACAACTATTTTGTTTAAAGTATGTATGCAAAACAAATATTCAAAGTATGTTTAAAATTATTTTGTTGAAAATATGTTAATAACTCATTCAAATAATATTCAGAATTAAAAATCACAATCAAAAAATAAAAAAAAAAAAATCACAACGACGAAACAAAACTTAAAATATTAATTAAATAACTTAGAATTCAAAGCATGTTGATTACTTGTTCAAAATATATATAGAAATCACAAATCAAGAATTTTCTAGAATAACAAATCAAAAAACCATATACAAGTGTCTAATCTTGTTTTCTTGTCTTTTTTAAAAAATTTCTTTGACACCACAAAATAGAATTTAAAAATTTGTTAAACACATATTTAAAGTTTCTAAGTATTAATAAGCATCAAGAGAACTTTAACAAGACAAAACACAACATTCATACAAAGTATGATCATAAAAGCACTATTAAATACATATATATTATTAAATCTAAGACTAAAATGCCTATACACAAAGTATTTGTGACAAAAATAAAACATATACAAACTATATAGATTTTAAAAAATAAATAAATAGTCCGCTGGAGCACCATTCGTGGCCATAGATTTTTTTCAAAAAAAAAATTATTTCTACACATATTCAAGTGTTGTTGAAGATATGTTCTAAGACATGTTAAAATTAGAATAACATGTACTAAAATCATTGACAAGAACAAGCAAAAGTAAGCGCAACTCAAAATAAAGTTAGAGATGATTGTTATTGTAAATTACCTTTTACAATCCCGCATCTTCCACTAAATTCTTCCACTTACCGTCTATTGACATTAAGGGTGACAATTTGTGTTCATGCGTCGTGTCGTGTCGTGTCGAGATAACTTGTAAATCCAATAAACTTCAATTCTACACAGTTTATTTAATAAACGAGACGATCCAAGCCAACTCATTTAAGAAACATGTCATGTTAATCCGTATAACTTGTTTTATAATTGTGTTATTCATTTAAACTATTTAACTTGACACACTCATATATTACAATATTACATATAATTCTCTATCACCCTATATTTTTTGAGTCAACCTATTTAAAATTACTAAACTAAACAAAATTCAAAACATTCAAACTATAAGATACCTAATCTTCTTGTAAGAACTATTGTTTTCAACCTATAAAATAAGTAAAATGAAAAAAATAAATTTGTAAGTGAAAAAATAAAAGTTAGATTTTAAAAAAAAAAATTCAAAAGTTAAAATTTTTAAAAAAAAATTGAAAAATTTAGAAATTTTACTAAAAAAAAACTAATAACGGAGTATATAAATTTTAATCGTGATCTTCATCTATATTTGTATTTTCTAAATTGAGTTCAATGACCTCTCTTATAACTTTTTTAATCTCTTGTTCTTTTGTACTTAGATGAGAAACAAATGTATTAATTTCATAAAGTATAAAAATATAATAATTGCATAACATAATTATAAATTTTAACTTTGTTAGACCAAATAATCATATCTCTAATACATGATAAAGAGAGGAAGAATTGCTGCTACATAATGGCTAGTTCACTGGTCAAATTCGTCTCCAACTGATGCTTCATGGGAATTCGCTTATGGTCTTCAGCTGCGTTTCTCCAATTTTAAGCCTTAATTTTCAGTTGAAATCTCTAAATCCTTGAAGACAAGGATTTTGCTGACAATGGAGTAATGTTGCGGATTCAGCTATATATCAGTTGGGTATCTTTTAATCATATGTGGGCCTATTTGTTACTTGGGTCCAGTTTATATATGAGTTATTTAGACCAATGTGCTTTTGCTTGATGGCCTGCAAAATGAAGAGAATCTGATAAATGCAAGACTTGCTGCCGCTTGTAGTCACTATTTGAGGATAGTGTTTACCGCAAGAGAGCCACATATCTTGACTAAAATGAAGGCTCAAACGATTAAGATGAGTTGCGAGCTTGAGCGTCTAGTTATTTCATTTTTTTTTTTTTTTCTTTGAGATTAGTTGCAACTTGCAAATTTATCTCTTATTTTAGATTAGGTTTGAATCTCTTAATGAATTAAGATATCTTACTGTCAAATTAATTTGATTATTTGAAGCATAAACATACATATCCAGGATGGAAAAACAATAAGTAGTGGCAAATTTGGAAAGCACGCACTGAAGCAATTTTTAATAATAGCAGGAGGGATCCTAGAATGGTGTGGGAAATGGCTAACTTCTTTTTTTGCAGAATTTGTTGAAGCTACACAGGAAGTTCATTCTAATGAGGCTTTGCAGCCTGAAAGATGGGTTCCTCCACTGGTAGGGGTAATTAGATGCAGCTACTAGTGCTCATTTTGCTAAAGAGATTGCTGCTGCAGTTGCTAGGGATCACAATGGTACGGTTTTGGACTGTAGGGTGAGCAAATCTGAATTCATTGAAGACCCTTTAATTCTTGAAGCACAGGCTATTTTATTGGGAACTAAGCTTGGTAAGAGTTTGGGAGCTGATGATTGTATAATTGAATCTGATGCCAAGGTTATAGTTCAAGTGCTGCAAGGAACTGTAGAATTTCCTTGGAAGATTCAATCTGTTGTGGATGAAAATAAAGACGAAGTTGGCTTTATTAGTGGCTTTAGATTTGTTTTTTGTTTCAAGGAAATGTAACCTTTTAGCTCATAATTTACAAAATAGGTGTAAGTCTTGGAATGCATTTATAAACAAGCAGGAACAACTTAAACTTTGTACGGACGTTTCGTGATTAATAATAAATACACATATCTTTAGTATTAAAAAAAAGTATATATTAGACATTGAGTATATCCTAGTTTCACAATCTTGTATTTTGTTAGCAAAACTAGAAGTTTATATTAAAAAAAAAAAAAATCAGCAATGAAGGTTTGGTTAAAAGACAGACAATTGGTGGAAATGAAAATCCAAAACATCTATTTCAAATACAGGACTGTTATGCAAGAAATGAGAAGATCACTTCTCTTATTTCTCTGTTTTCCTGTCAAAAGAAAAACTCTGCAAACCCAAAACAACTTGTATAAAATGTAAAAGACAAAAAAGCCTCTGTACATTTTTGGCCTTTCTTCTTCTTTAATCACTTGAGCTTGAGCATTTTGAAGGTGTTCTTGGACTTAATCCAATCGCCATTGTACTTTTCATTAATCTTACTCTCTTGCATGATTCCACAAACATTCTGCAAATATTCAACATCATTTCACTCAGTAAACTATGAAAAATAAATATCAGCACTTAGATATTTTGAACGGTAACTTTGTAAACTTACTTCCATGGCACATCTCCAACCATCATCCAGTCTCCATCTTTGTCCTCATAGGTAGGCACATATTCAATTCCATTCACTTGATCCATTATTTTCCTTTCATTCAAATAATTTCCTGTGTAATCAATTTTCAAATTTTTAGTTAACAACCATAATTAACCTTCAATTTCCAAATCCAAAATTAAATCTAATACTTACTTATTGTTAAACAAGAGAACATCTCCTCTAAAGCATTCAAAAGCTGCTGATAGCTGTTGTACATTTCAAGATCCACCTTTCTTAAATAAGGAGCTCCATCAACGGCCACCTTCACATATTTACAGCTTTTCATAGCATTTTTCCGATAAGCTCTCACTGGCGGCCATCCAACCACTTGCACTCTACATATTGAACCGAAAATTAGAGACTCAATTAATTGTACAAGAGAATAGCTACTTCAAACAGTGTATACAAAACACTTACTTCGCTGCCGGTGGCTTGGCTGCAGTAGAGACATCATTTTCGGATGAATCACTCTTATCTTTGATACCGGAATCAACTGTGCTAGAGCTTCCAAGCTTTAAATCAAAGGTATCCAGAAATCCACGTTTAGTTCCTGTTTTAGCTCCGTTGATCTCCGTTAAGGATCGAGATTCACCAGGAAATGCCAAGGTCAATTCTGTCTCTCTCAAATTCATACCGGTGGAGTCATATTCCGGCAAGCATATACTACTTTCCGGTGACATATTCGGTTTGGTTTGTTTGTTTTTTTTTTTCTTCAGACTATTACGCAAAGCAAGTGTTGAAAAATGATGCACGAAACTGAATATGGGAACAAGCAAGGATGGAGTATATAAAGGAACGGAAAGGCGAATCGGCCCGGCAAAATTTTTAAACCACTCGGAGATTGACAAGTGTACAGGAAAGAGTGGTTCTGTTTTGTCCATGTGGGTGACAGTACTTGAGTAGAAAGCGTGTGATTTTTAATATTGGGTCGTTTGTCGATCCGACCCGGTTCCCGTCATTTCATTTTAGGTAATTTGAAATTATTTGGTATTATCATGTTTTTCATGTTAGTAATTGGATTTACATTCTATGGGTTAATTTTCCGTCATTTCCTAGTCCTTTTAATTGATAAGTTCTTAAAACAAATAATTTGCACAATGAAGTAATTTTTATTTTGTAAATTCCTACTTTCAAAGATAATTATATTTTTTTCTTAAAAAAAATAATTAATTTTTTAGAAAGACCCACATTAATTTTGGAGTTTGAATATTTTTATTTTTATTTAATTTTATTTTTTGAAGAAACTTAAATGAAAAATTAATTAATCGAAGAATTAAGTGGAACAAGTTTTTTTATTTCATGTTTAATTTTTGAAATAACAACATTTTACTTCCATCAGTGTTTTCTAATATAAATAATTAGTTGATATTTTATTTTTCAAAAAAGATAAAATGAGTTATCGGTGCAATGCTTAATTTCTAACTTCTCAGATTGAATTGGAAAAAGAAACAGATGGAAATGAAATGAAAAGCATGGCATTGGTATGATGATGAGGATAGATTAGAGGAAGCGAAGGGAAATGGTGAAGAAGTTGGGGAAAAAGAGCAAATGTGGGGCCAATTGGTTGGGTCCTTAAAGTACAAGTCAACTTTTACGAAGCAAAGGAGTCTTAAGTGCCAACGGAAAAACGGAACCCTCTCAATTTACGGGTCCCACAAACATCCATGTGAACATGTTTCCTTGTTCCTCTTCTCTTCTTCATTGTCATAACTGCCTATATTGGTAAACCCCTCTTTCCCTACCGACACGTGTTCCATTCCTCCATCCACTAATCATATTTTTGGCATTTAATTTTTTTAATACCTTTTATTTTAAAATTAAGTGAAATCATTTATATAAGAATATTAGAGATCAATCTTGATTAAGGAAGCAATTAATAGGGAGTATAATTCCAATTAATTGACTTGGTTAAATATATGTATAAACAAGTGGATTTAGTTTTATGTTTAGGGTTGGGGAAGTGGGGAGCTAAATGATATTTCTTCATTTTCTTATAAAAAAATATTTCCTTAATGATCATACAACTTTTAGATTCCAACAGAAAAATCCACAAGCAAATCAAACATAGAATTTGTTGCCCGCTTCACTCATCTATTTATTGCAAACACAATATCACAAAAATCAAATAATTTACTTCTAATTCTGAAAACATAATATATAAATAATTAGTAAAACTATTATTAATATAAAGTCTCCTAAACCCATTGGTCAACAAAAAATGTTGAGACAAAATTTAATAAGTTATATATTTTAAAAATAAATATTACTACTGATTATGAGAAAATGTATGTGTTTGTTTTTTTAATTATTATTACAATAGCGACCATATTAAGCCATAATTCATTGTTAATTCATATATTATATTATATTATATTATATGTAGTTAAGCATGTTGCTAATAAAGAAAACTGTTTGGAATTAGGAACAGAATGTGCATCTGCTGAGATCGAACCTAATCGATATATGTATAGTTCTTTGCATGTTCTAACTAAATATTGAAGAAGTCAATATATTATATACTAAAAAAAATAAAAAAATAAAAAAAAAATAAAAAAACAGTATCAATCTGGTCGTAAGATTACTGCCGCCCAAAATAAATGCTAAAATCTAAAGTTAAAACAGAAAATTCTTTTCACAAGCATCAATTCATTTATTTAGTTTTTTTTTTTTTAAAAAAATAGAAAGATGTTTTTCTTCATACTATAGCAGTTTTCTTATTGTTAATATATTTACATTTATATTCATATAAACAATATTTTAGATTAAGGTTTACAATTGTTGAGATTTGGTTTATCTTTTAAAAAGTTAGTCATGTATATATTAAATTTTTGTGTTTTTGATAGGAGGAGGGGTTACTTTGTTTATTAAGTAGGAATTCACTTTGTTTAAGACGTATTAAAAAGAAGCCAGTGTTGAGAGTTTATACATTACCATCAGAAAAAATTAAGAAGACAATGAGCGCAAGTTATTGAGAGCAAATCAACTTAGTTTTCATATAAAATTAGGGAGACTAGAAGATGAAATACTCTTTAAAAAAACTACTTTTCGTATAAATATACTTTTGATCTATTTCAAAAAATATATATATATATATATTTTGAAATTATTTGACTGAATGTGTCAGTTAAATTTTATTTATTATTAAGAAAAATATTAAATACATTGAACATATAAAATTTATTTTGTGAAGAGACTAATGTACTATAAGTCTATAATGTTGCGAGAGTAATCATACATTAATTAAATATAAATACAATGAAGAGGGTCTTAAGAAAATGGTATCAATAATTAAAATAATTAGAAAAAGAGTTTTATTATCTAAGAAAATGTCAAATTTAGAAAAAAAAAAAATTGGATACTTAATTTATTTATTTTAAAAAAAGCATAGGTTAATTATTTAATAAAAAAATCACAAATAAAAAAAGACATGTACAAATATTGTATACTTTTTTTATAATTATTTTACTGTTTTTGTACAAGTATAAAAAAAAAAAAATTCAAATTTATTTGTACAATTTTGTATCGCTATTATATTATTGTACAGTTGTTGTATCACTATTATACGTATAAATATGTATTGTGTTCCATTTTTTTTTTTAATTCACAAAATGGCCAAAGCTATTATTAAAATTTAATGGAACCATTTTTCTTTTTAATTTTTCCATAGGTCCATTTTTAAAAATAAAAAAAATAAACCGAACTTACATATATCCCTAAAAGAAAATGCTTTTAATTATAATAAGAAAAATGATCCTACAAATTAGCTTAAATCATTTTCATTGTAACTTATTATAAACCCGATGAAAAGTAAATAAATTTGTCTAAAATTGATAAATGATGACTGATGGCTTATAGGCTCAAATTCTCTATATATACATTTCATTTAAATATTACTATTTTTATGCACATGTTGTTTCTATAATGTTAAGGGTAAAAAAAAGAAAAACATTGTCAATTTTTATTAAGTTCCAAGAATGCGAAACTTATTTTCAGAAACAAATAGCAGTTAGCAGCTGAGACACTTATATTAAAATGGAGTGAATATTTTGCTAATTAAGATTAGTAGAAGTGAGAAGGTGTAAGCACTATAAAATTGCAAGAATAGATTCATTGAATGAGTGATGAACTACGCTTTCTTAATGTAACAATAAGACATTATTCATTGAAATGCATTAATGAATAGATGTATTGACCAAATACATATAAGGTTAAATTCTGTGGTTACTCATATGGTTTTCAATTTCCTGTTTGCCAACTGGTTTTTAGAATTAATTACCGAAATTGGGCAAACACCAAAGTGAAAATACGAAGGAGTTTGTCTATTTTTGCTTCGACAAGGAATAGCATAATTACTATCCATATTTCAAGAATCATTATCATTTTTACATGAAAAAATACTGCATTTATAATGTTAGGTGCCTACCTTTATTAACAACAAAAAACATCACTCATAATTAATTATGGGACCATTGCCAATTGTTAATTTTCATCTTTCCTTATAGAAAATTTTTTATTCTTCTTTATATTTTACTATTTTTAATGAATTTTTAATAATAAAAAATTGGATTTCATTGCATCCATAAAATCTTATTTTGAAATTAATAAAAATAAAATAAAGGATTAAAGTATTAAAATGTTGGGACGTGATTTTTGTTTATATTTGATTAATATTTCATTTAATACTAAGCCTCTTTACTATTAATAGGGGAAGCAGAAGCTAGAGAGCAAAGTGCCAACCTCTTTACTCAAAAAAAGTAAAAGAAGCAAGCTTTTGCCTGCCTTTAATTAAATTTCAAAAAGTTGTGTTTGTTAATTAATTACAATTTCCTTTGTTTCTATTTATGTTCAACAACAAAAGACTAAAATTAGCAAGTGCTTTTGCTCGAATCTAGACTTTAATGTCCTTTTGAATTTTTTAGTTATTATTATTTTTAAATGGAAATTAATATCCTATGTTAGGCTATAGTCTTCAATTAGTTGATTTTGAATTTAGTGATGTTAAAAAGTTATAATTACTAACTTAGTTTTTTAGTCTGTAATAATTTAGGTTTTTTTTTTTTTTTTTTTTTAAAGTCGAGGAGGATTGATTCTAGAACTCAGTTGAGATTATTATATACACTTATCCGTAAGTCTGATTAATTTAATTAGTTTATCACTTTTATCGGATAAGTCTGATTAATTTAATTAGTTTATCACTTTTATAAATTTTATACTACAAACATAATTATGCAAGATGATCAGGAAAGAGTAAAAAAACGTAATCCATCACAATTTGTTTACTGATCATCAAGCTTGATTAATATAGATGTACACAAAGACACTCATAGTTTACTAAATTAAAAAGTACAGATTATTATAATTTAGAAATAAAGGTTTGTATTGTAGCAACTAGCACTAGCAACCGCTGAAAAGTAGATTAATTAAGTTAATTCTTTAATTTAAGCATAACCAAAACTTGTATTTCCAATAAGAAAGTTTAGGCTTTTCATTGTCTAATTGAGAACATCACCCTTTTCCTTTTCCTTGTGCCCCTCACCTCTCACCTATGTGTCCTTTTTAAAACTCAACCAACTTAGAGCTATGTGTATGTGTTCTTTTTTGAGCTAATTAAGTCCATAAATCAATTTATTATTTTGGATCGAATATTAAAAAAATAAATATTTATCATATACTAGTATTGTAATTACTCGTGAAATAAAAACTTAAAATGTAAAAAAGCACTTTTCGAAATTTTATAAGAAGTAAATAGTAAATAATTTCAAAAATTAAGTAAATATTTTTTTTACACAGTACTATTTTATAATACCATAAAATGCTATTTATTTAATTTTTGGAACTTTATACTATTTATTTCCTATAAAATATTTAAAAATTTTATACTATTTTCCATTTAAAACTACATTAAGATGGAACTAATTCAAAATTTTTTACTATTATTATAATTGATCATATAGCTTACTTTAATATAAAAGTATTCAAATGTGTATATTAGAAAAATCCACCATTAATATGCACAATGAGTTCATACAATGCAACGAATGGAAAATCGGAATTCCGTGCAACTGGACACTCAAAATTGATAGCCGTTGCATTATTTAAGGATCAAGTAATGCTCAAAAAAGAATTCAACTAAATTAAAAACTAGTTATTCTTTTCTTATACATTTAACTTCCCTAATCCGTAATCAACTCCTTGACCAAAAACAGTTTAATTTAATTTAATTAGTATCCCAAGTATCGATGATACTGTTTAACTGCAATTATGTCGGAAAATCGTAAGATACAAAGAGTAAGTTAATTAGTTAAGTAGTTTGGTTTAAGAATATCTAGTTTTGTGAGAATGCAGATTAGATTCTGAACCAAGAATTATTCAAAATTAATTAACCACTAATCATGTGCTTCTCTTAACAAACAAAAAAACAATATAAATATACATACATGTATGAGAATATGAGAACATGGGCCTTGGTTCTAGAAATGTTTTATTTTTCTTATTTTCCTACTATTTATTTTTTATATATTTAAAATAAACTTGAGCCTATAATAAATTATTATGCCTTGGATTAAGTTGACAACTTCTTTTAATTTGATTCCAATAAAACAATGGATAGATTCCGTTTAATCTCATTAGATTATATGTCTAATGGTGTTTTGGTACAATTAATTATTATTAATCAAACATTTATCATTAGTCTTTGCACACAGGAAAAGATTGTCAGAATACGGTTATCAGATCATAATTAATCAGTATTTTTTTTTCTTTGAAGGCTAAATGAATAAATCAAAATAATATAATAAATTAACCAATAGAATAATTCTTTCCCAAATGTAATAAATTAATGAAAAATATTGTAAAAAAAAAAAAAAACAGAATTGAACTTAAGGACTCTCACTTAACTGTAAAGACGAATTTTAATCGGTAATTAATTTCATTTTAACTTAAATTAATTATTCCAGGAACATTTAACTAAGTTAATCCTACAATAAACTGCAATTCATACAATTAAGTAAAGAAAAATATTTAGTAAAATTTATGTCAAATTTTTTAAGTATTAATATAAAAATTTAAAAATAATTGATGATTCTATTTAAATTTACTTGAGAATTAGAAAGAAATTTCATTTAGAAAATTAAAAAAAATGAAAAATGTGAAGAAACCAGTGAAATTGGAATTGGGAAGAAAATAGTATTTAAGTTATCTTTTTCTCTTTATAAATTTTTAGAATTAACTAAAATAATAGATGTTGGCGAAATGACCAATGTATAGGTTACACCGTAGAAAAAATTATAGAATCAAATTCAAATAAAATAATTGATCTGAAATTTCTTTAGAACAAGCAATTGATTTTAAAAAAAAAAGGACCAATGACCCGTTAAACAAAGCATAGTGCCGCCCAGCCTCCACCAGCCTATAGTGAAAATGAATGAAAAATACTAACCATATGTATATTATTGGAGTAAAACCAGCCGAGCCGACAAATGACAAACTAAATTTGATTAATGTAATTTTTTAATCGTATAAATAACAAAAAATAAAATTAAAAGAACCGAAAGGTGAGTAGCTAATTAAAAATCATAATTTCAATATAACAAAATAGCCGCTTAATTTTTGGAAAAAAAAAAAATTAAACAATCATGTTAATGCACAAGTTCAAAATCTATGTTCAACCTCAATTAATTTAATTATAAAATAATTATGAAACAAAATTTAATCTGAGTCAAGTTTTTAAATAATTCGAAATTAAAATAGAATGAGTCTAACATGCTTTTTGTAATTACAATGATTTAGAAGATGCTTAGAGAGAGATAGGACATTTAAATTTAATATAGTGATCAAATGTAAATTATTCAATTAGTTCCTTAATTTCATTATTAAAATTTGCATCTTGAAATAGAAATAAAAGAAAACAAAGAATGAATTGGAAAAAAAAAAACAAAAGAAAACAAAATTATACATATATAGGAATGAACAAATTGTCATCTTTAACACATATGATTAGCAACATAAATAATTTAAGATAAGCAAACAAATTGTCCTTTTTCTAATTTAGGGTCTCTATCCCAAATTCAAACTTAAAATTAAGTCTTACAGTCATAATAACTTAATTGATGAAGAATCATCAGTTTAATGGGATAATAAAATATGCAAACTCTAATTAATTTTAATTAAACGGAAATTAAGCCTCTACAGACAAGCAAATTGGTCAAAGTCCTCCTTCATTTGATATATGACGCGGATTTAGTTAGGGTAATAATTTATAATACCCTTAAGAGCTCCTTTGGGCTGCAGTCCAAATCCTTTGGCCTCTGATTTCTTCATCACCCTTAGTCTCTTGCATGACTCAATAAACATCCTGTCAACAACAATAATTTCTCTAATTTAGACAAAATTTATAAATCAAAAATTTAATTTAAAATCTTAATTATATCTATATTTTTTAATATTTCAATTTAGCTGAAGAAACAAACCCCATTAATTAAGGGTAAACTGAAATGTAATAATTTTTAATTAGTAAGGCTTAATTATAAGATGTTTCAAAATTAAAATTGTGATAGTATGTATGTCAAGCTTTAATGAGACTAGTTGTGGACATAATTATGACAAAAGAAATTTAAGAGTCAAGTTTGATGACTAGATTAGTACCCTTTTTATGGTCCTTTAGGATTGAAGAAAACGTGATTACAAAAGTGTTTTATGAGAAAAATGGATGTCCACTACAAAGCTTTGCCTCAAGTTTACTGGACATCAAGTATTAGGCCCTTTAATTGACTTTTTCCATTTTTCCATATACATTAAGGCTCAATAAGCAAGTCATTTCGATGGCATATAAAATAACGAAAGATAAGTGACAAAAATTAAATAACTAAACTTAGGTTAATTTTTAATAAACAAATTGGGTTAGGGATTTAATGCTTAAAATGTCTCCTATCCTAAATTATTGATTGCTTGTACATTTGAATTTTTGACAAAAATAATAATTGAGATAATGTTTGAATTCTCATAATTAGTAATAAATTAAGCTTGAAATTAAACCCAATCCCCAATACAATAGAATCAAACAATTGTACAATTAATCTAAGACATTACATATGAAATATGCACTCATCACTTTGTAATGTGCAATTTGTAATATGATATATGATCAAATTAACCCCCTAGAAATTAAATTAATCAATGAATTGATGTTACACATTTATGTAGAATTAATGAATGATGTGACATATAAGAAATAATAAAATTGAAAAAAAAAGAGTACTTACTCCCAAGGGACGTCTCCAACAAGCATCCAGTCTCCATCTTTGTCCTCATATATGGGAACGTACTCACTGCTGTCTGCATCTTTCAATGCTTTGCCTGTCCATGTTTGTAACTGTAGTATTATTCTCAGTTTACAATTATTTTCTTTTATTACATTATATGCCATGAATTCAAGTTTCTAATCAATTTCGTCCTTGTTTTTAACACAATTAATAATTTTACAGTGCCTCTAAAAGCTTATAATTATGTTACATATTTTTTCTCAATCTGAGTTGAAGATATTCCATTATAGAATGTCTCCCATTATTATGTTTCGCGCGTGAATTTAAGTGCATGCCATGAAATGATGTTTTTCTTTCTCATTTTTCAATTTTTGTTTGTTATTTTTATTTTATTTACACTTTTTTCAATTTAAGTGCACAAACTTTAAATTGCATCATTTCTAATTACAAATTTCCTAATTTATCTGTTTATTTTACTCAATTCTTTGACTTTGATTTTGACCAGAACATAAATGTGAATCTTGAATGTTTTTTTTTTACTTGATTCCAAGGCTAATTGATTCACATTATATTTATTTCTTTCTATTAAATTAATTTTTTATTTAGAGCTATTAAATTAAATTTGAAGGATTAAAAACTACACCTTATTTATCTAATTTTGCATGGCTTATTAAGTTTAACAAGAAAGCCTACAGCTAGAAAAATATGATCGAAGAGTAGTACTTACCAATATCAAAGCAACCAAACAAGTTCTCCAATGCAAAAACAAGATCCGAATACTCCTTATGGATACCCAAATCAATCTTTCGAAGAAATGGAGCTCCATCCATGCTAACCTTCACGTACATTTTCGAATTCTCAGCCCTTTCTTTCTCATTAAAACTATTCTTTTTCCTATAAGAATTGACCGGTGGCCACCCCACGACTTGACTCTTTGCCGGAATCATTTTCTCTTCGACGGTGGTGTTGCTACCAGCTTCTTCCCCGGAAACTTGGGAGAAAACCCTTTTCTTCTCATTTTTATTAGCAAAACCCTTCGAGGCCGAAGCGCCGGGGAGTCCAAGCCTTAGCTCCGTGATTTCAAGACCAAGACCTTCTGTAGCCATTAGGGAGTAAAAGAGAAAAATTCAATTAAAAGTAGTTTAATTTGATAGGTTTATAATAAGGTAGTAGAAGTATATACAGTACAGACACATATATATATAGTTTTGGTTGGAAATTTGTATATAAAATTTAGTGACCTAAACGGCAAGGTATATGTAAGAAAGGGAAGGGGAAGAAATAAGAAGGATATAGAGAAGAGAAGAGAAGACAAAGTGGGAGCAATGACAGGTCAAATAAGGCTTAATGGTCGGTCACATGAGAGGCAAAAGAGGGGACTTTATGCTCCTAAAAACACTATTAAACTCCAGCAACTATAAGTTGGATATGGGACATATCGTAGGGCTGTAGGGTATTTGGTTATTTGGTAGGATTTAATCTTGACCGTCTGATCAGTTGAATAGGAAACAAGCCATGTGATTTTCCTTATTATTGCTACATATTATATAATGGAGTAGTACTTACTAATACTATAAGTCATACCATCTTAAGGAGGAGGGACTTCTGTTTTGTAACAATATTATGTTTGCCCATCCATGCAATGCACTATATATTATGTACATACATTTACTTACAATATATTTATATCATTTTTAATAATTAAGGACATACAATTACATATGCTTTCTTATTCCCTTTATCTAAAGCTTAATCATACATATAATTCTCTATACGCACATCATTCGGAATTGCAAATTATTAAGTTCGAACCTAATGCAGCAATTTAGGGTTTTTGAAATTTTTATTTGGCATGATAAATATTTTTAAATATTAGAGAAATATAATTCATGTATAAGATATGGAAAATAATTAAATTGGTGTACATTACACCAAGCTAATAGAAAATATTGAAAATAAGCAAATGAAACTATTTTTAATAATACATGGATAAAAAAAAAGTCTAAATAAATAAAATATTTAACATTCCATTGGTTTGTTATATGAGAACAGTGAGTGCAGAAAATAACTTTTCAAAATCGTAAATGCAACAAATGTAAGTATTAAAAATTTATAGAGAAAATATATATTAAGTCCCTCTTCTGTATACTATATAGCATTAAAATGTATGCATTCAATTCCTAAATTATTAGTAACTCTCAATAAATTTCAATTAACACATTATGTTGACCATTGTGATTAGAGGTAAGGAACATGGGAAGAGGATTGGAAGAGCATCCATGTGATTTCCTTTTTTCAGATTTATTAGAATAATTTAGTGATTATAATTAGGAGACATTGTAATGAAAAAAAGAAGCTAGAAATATATACAATGTGTAGTACATGATTTGATTGGTGATGTTTATAAGAGTAGAGAAGAGAAAGGTCCATGTGTATGAGAAGAAAATTATAATAAGTAGCTTGCTAATTTTACATAACATAATTATAACAATGAAATGGAAGAAATTATGGTATTCTGCAAATATGGACCCATATATTGGGAACTTCAAGCAACACTTAATTAATTGCTTTGACAGAAATGATCCCTCCCCTCCCTTCCCCTCCTACCCTACACTCACTCACTTCTCTACCGCGTTAAATACTCTTTATGCTCTCCAAATTACCTTCTCAACACTAGTCTGGAAAGGCATATATATTCCACTTCCAATTAAATATTTTTTTCGACGGTTAAAGTACTAAACACGTTTACACATAAGAGAATGATTCTTCTTTTTGGTTTGTGATCCTAAAGTTGTATAAATAATTTGATTTGGAGGTTCAATTAAAAATGGAAAGGGGGTAGATAGCTTGGAAGGAGTGATGAAGATGGAGAGTAGGGCATAGTGGAAAGTTATTGACACACAATGTTTCTCTTAGCTTGGAATTTATATATATTTCTAAAAATTTACCCTCAATGAAAGTACACAAAAAGGACTCTCCATGCTATCATATGCAATTGTTTGTGCAAAAATGACTATACCTTATTTAAAGAAAAGTAAATTGGACCCTCCAAAATAAGAAAAGGGAATACATCATTTAGCTTTTCTGTGGTCTGCTCTTTTATGCTAATATCTCTAAACATCCTACTAATATTTTTAAAATGACTAAAATCAAAAGTCTCAAAATTTTACATCGACATTTATTCAAACTATCAAACATTATTTAAAACTAAATTCCGTTATTTTTCTAAAAATTTGTTCTTCAAATTTCAAAATTATAATCAAATATTCTCAATATGAATTCATTTATATTCCCTATTATCACTTAAACTTGAGAAATACTTTAGTCCTTTTTCATCTCCAAGTGGAAAGTGAAATAAAAAACAAAATTTGGAAAGAGGTATAATATGGTTCCTAATATTGTAATTTTTTTTTTCTTCTTTTTAACTTTTTGACTATTAATAGATAATTAAGTATTTCCACCAATAATCATGGGATCATCCCTCTATATTCTTATCTTCTCTCCTACTGAACCAACTATCCGTCCTTCGCTTTCCTCAACTATCTTCACCCACTTAACCTCCTTTTATCTTTGTCATGTGCCTCTTTTCTCTCTATTTTCATTTTTTATTATTTTTAGAATAATTATATTTTTATTTAGTATTTAGGTATTAATTAGAGTGTGAGATTAGTTTTGTTATTGGTTAAGTATTTAGATTAAAATTTGTATTTCTTTATTAAATTAAGTTTTCTATTTATTCTAGTTATTATGCTCTATAAATAGATACTTAACTCAATATTGTAAGAATGAATATATTATTTTGTATTATTATTGTTTCAATAAACTTTAACTTTTGTTTTTCTTTCTAAACATTCTAATTCTATTCACGCTATTTATTGTTTCAATAAACTTTAGCTTTTGTTTTTCTTCCTAAACATTCTAATTTCATTCACGCTATTGAGTGTGGATGTAGTTTGTCAAATTTATACTGACCTTCCGTTAAGGGCACATGCCCAATCTACTTTTTATTGAAATTAAACAAAGAATACAAAGACCAGTAACAATAGAAACCAAACATTAGCGCCGAAACCACAGGGGCTTCCACCACCCCGACACCACCATGAACACAAAAACTACCATGAGCAGAATCCAAATAATAGTTACGACCACATATCAACATTTTAGATACAACATAATAATATTATCGAAATTAAGGGCCTAATAGCATATAACTAACCAACTGAAAAAAAAAAAAAAATCTTTTTATCTATGTAGTAATATTATTATTATTATTATTATTATTATTATTATTAATCCAAACCATCAAAATTTAAAAGAACACTTAAAATAGAGTTCTCATGTCATTAATTTTAGTTTTATTTGCAAAACATATACATATTGACCCTCCAATTCTTCTTTAATTTCTATTTTTTATAGAAAATTTTCACCTTCTCTACTTAATTCTTAACTAATAGTTGACACGAATATAAGAACATATAGTGCAATTTTATTTTTTATTTTCTTGGAAGAATCCTTACTATAAACGATACTGATGAACTGATCAGTCAAGAATTATGAATTCTTCAAACAACAGACAAACTTAAATATTAAGGAACAAAATCAAGAATATGTACAAGTAACATGGATGGATAGATATCAGATATCTGCTACTTAAAAATATGCTTACTTATGATTATACATTCCCATATTCTGCAATCCAATAATCAGCAACTCCATAATTAACCTAAATTTATTATAAATTATAACCTAATCTTCACCAAAATATGATTTCTTTGGTAACTATTAAAACCTAATTTTAGTAAGCTTCATAGTTTGTTTGGTATGTTCATGCACTTTAGTGTATATAATTAAATATATATCATAAGCAAATAATTATACGAACACTCGCATGTTGCTGAATATATGTGCATGTGCAGCTTCAATATTAAACAAATAATGCTTAATTAACTAACTCCAATTATAATTTTATGACCATACTTAACCAACCAAATTAATATAATTAAAAAGACATTGTCTTGTTTTATAAACTGACAACGCGACAATGTTATATGTGTTTTGTGTGTTTATGTGACATTAATAATCAATCTAACCATATAATGCTTTAAGCACATTCTTGGTCTTAGCAATTAGTTAATTAATTACTACTAATTTAGGTTAATGCATTGTTTAGGTTATTTTATAATCAAATTAAATTAGCATGTAGACTTGCCATTAGTGGAACATGTATTTACTTCACTTACAAGCCATATGTTTATGATAAATTGAAGTTTAGAAAATTTTGTGGAAAAAAATTAATTTATTACAATTTGGTTGGTCCTTTTCTCCCACTTTTAAGGTCTTCTGTCTAAACAAATTAACCAATTACCAGCAGAAACTTGGGTAAGTTAGCTCTTATTTGGAATTTAATCTATTAGACATATAATTATTTTAGTAATTTACTTAAATTAGAATAACACGTGATTAAGCCGTAGTTCAGTGGCAAATATATTCGCGATTAGAGGTGGCCACGGGCCAGGCCTGTTTCGGGCCTCAGCCCGCCGGGCCACGGTTCGCAGGGTAGTGGAACCGGAACCGGCCCGCTGAACCATCGGTTAACCAGCAGTTCGGCAGCGGGCCGGTTAACTGGCGCTTCGGGTGCAGTTAAACAGCAGTTCAATTAAACGGTTCACGGTTCATAATGGTTACGGTTCAAAAAAATATTGAACCTGAACCGGTCCGCCGACCGACCGGTTCCGGTCACGGTTCGCCGGTTTCGGTTCAATGGCGGGCCGGTCCGGGCTGTTGGCGGGCTGGACAGGCGGGCCGAACGGGCCAACCCGACCATTGCCATGTCTACTTGCGGTCTAGTATAAAAACGAGTATACCCAATTGCCAAATTTGAATACATTTTAGGGTGTAAATTTTGAAAATTATTGTTGAACAAGTTTAGAGACAAAGAGAAAAGATGGAGCACTCTCATATCATTAGTTTTATAATAGTCAAACTAAATATTATTTGCAAAATCTAATTATTTATTAAATTAGAGGGTTATTAAAATGATTTAGTCAACTTTTACCTGATGATCTCAAAGATTTATACAAAATTTTAGATTTCAAGTCAGCTAAGCAACAATCAACAAAGAATACTAATCCCGAGAGATTGAATTGAACTCATAAATATAAAAATTCAAGATAAGTGGCATTAAAAAGGATCTTGTCCATCAAATTTTGATCTCATTTTGATATTCCACAGCTAAAAATGGGCCATAATTATAAATTTGAACGAAAATAATCTCAAACCCCTTGTAGTGCATGACAAGTAAATGTTAATTAAATTAATAAAATTAACAAAATAATTAAATTTCAAAAGAGAAAAGTATAAATAATTAGACACATGTGTGATAATAATATAAAAAAAAGGGTAGTTGGGGGAAGACTAATTGTAGAGAGGCATTGATTAGGTAAAGAAGATGTTCCTTCACAACCGAGCATATGTTCCCCTATAATTAGACAATGTAATGAAATATTAGGATCGGACCCACCTGAGGGTACACGTGATAGAGTTTCCACCGGCATAACACTGGATCATTTTGTTCTAGGGTTTAATCATGCCTTTAGACAATCTACCCATTTCATAAAGATATGCTTTTCCCCTTCCAAGAAAATCACTTGTGTGGATTTTGTAATCATCAAAATCAATCCCAATTTTCCAATTAAGATGTACAAATCTGTTTTCAAATCAATTCACATATATGAAAAATCTTGGTGACAAGAAAATTATATATGTGGAGACAAAAATTATCAAATAAATGGGAAAAAAAGGATTATGTTTCAACAAAATCCTATTTTGGGCATATCATAACTAGGGTATGCAAATTCCGTTATAGTTCGGATCATATTATGACCCAAAATCAAAATCTCGATTTTGGTTCTAATTCATCGGAAATCAAGAATCGAAACCTAAAATTAGAATTTGAGTTGATATTCCGATTCATAATTAGGACTATGCAAAATCTGTTAAGGCTTAGATTTTTTTTTTTTTAACTTATGGTGTAGTTTAAATTCAATTATCTATATTTTTTATTCAATTCTCGGTTAATTAATACCAAAAAATGAAAAAATATTGGTAGATGGTCCATCGATCAAGAAAGTGGGCAATTTGTAAGAGTTGATTTGATAGATAGAGATATGAAATGGGGTTTAGTTTTGGTTTGGACACCTACCTGGGATGTTCACTGGACCAACAGGCATGTGAACTACACATGAATCAATTAGTACGTACATTGTGTTGTGTGTTAGCCATGCACTAACGAACCACAGACTATCGTGTACCTGCAGTGCACCACAAATTTAAGTTTAATTTTTAGTTAATTTATCTATTTTGTTAATGTTTTTTCTTTGAGTCATTGCTACCCTAGAAGGGTTATAACATATTACTTTGTCATTCTTGTTAAAAAATAATTGAATTTGGTAGAATTTAATTAATTTCACTATGTTCAAATTTTATAATTACCCATTTCATCTTTGAACCTGAACTAGGAGATAAGTGGCACAATATTCTTCTCATGTATTTTGTGTTTTTTTAATCCTTATTCAATACTATATATATA
>CANUEY010032673.1:0-11791 GCA_948099555.1 Croton setiger
GTCCTGGCGTTCCCTTTAAGTATTTAATTATTCTGACAACAGCATCCATGTGAATTTTTTGTGGGTTATGCATAAACTGACTTACCACACCTACTGCATAGGCAATGTCTGGTCTGGTGTGAGAAAGATATATGAGTTTGCTTACCATCCTTTGATACAAATCTTTATCAGCTAGCATATCACCTTCAACAATCTTGAGACCATGGTTAACAACCATAGGTGTATCAGCTGGTTTACAGTCCATCATCCCAATTTCGGCTAAGAAATCTAGGATATACTTTTTCTATGAAATGAATATCCCTTTCTTTGATCTAAGGACTTCAATTCCCAAAAAGTATTTAAGTCTCCCTAGGTCCTTCATTTCAAACTCCTCAAACAGCTTTTCTTTTAGAGTACTCATTTCTTCCTCATCATTTCCCATAAGGACCATATCATCCACATATATGATCAAACAGGTTATCAATCATTGTCTTTTCTTTAGAAACAGAGTATGGTCAGAATTACTTTGATAGTACCCGTACCTTTTCATAGCTGCAGTGAATCTTCCGAACCAGGCTCTGGGTGACTGCTTCAGACCGTACAGTGCTTTCTTAAGTCTGCAGCCTTCTCCTTCCTGTATGTTTCTGAAAACACCTGGCGGGGCCTCCATATAAACCTCTTCTTTCAACTCACCATGTAGGAAAGCATTCTTTACATCAAACTGATGTAATGGCCAGCCAAGATTAGCTGCTATCGAAAACAGCACCCTTATGGTATCTATTTTAGCAACTGGAGAGAAAGTTTGTGAATAGTCAATACCATAAGTTTGTGTATAGCCTTTTGCAACTAACCTGGCTTTATATCTTTCTACTGTTCCATCTGCTCAACGCTTTATAGTAAAGACCCATTTACAGCCTACAGGTCGTTTACTTGTTGGTATTTTGCATACTTCCCAAATGCCATTTTTCTCTAATGCCTCCATCTCTGTGTTCATGGCCTCTCTCCATTTCTAGTTCTGTGAGCTTCTTCTACTGTTTTGGGAATTTCTTCCAAGCAAATGGACTCTTCAAACTTCCTTGCTGCCTTGGACAGGCTCCCCCTGACCATATGTGCCATAGGATACCTCGAGTTGCGAGGTTCATACTCCGGTTGTACCATTTTGGTGGAACCCCTCTACTTTTCCTGGGAGGTAGAACATACCTATCACATTGAGGATCTTCTAGAAGTACAAGATTAGTCTCACTAGAAGGAGAGGGAGGGGTAGTAGGAGTAGAAAAAAAACTTCCATGGGAGAATTAGAATTACTGACCTCAGGATCGTCGGATGGAAAAGATACACTGGGCAGGGTAGGTTGTTGCTGTACCTGTACTATGTGATCAGAAGCAGAACCGGTGGACCCACCTACTGCCCTGTTGGAACAGTTTCAGAAAAAACCAATGAGTTACGTAACCAACTCAGTGGATCATTATTTTTAACTTCAGACACCTCCTCCTGTTCACTGAGGTGGTTAAAGTAATATTCTGTTTCGACAAAGTCAGAATCCATTGTTGTGTACATTCGCTCAGTGAGAGGGTCAAAACACCTGTATCCCTTTTTATGAACCCCATAGCCAACAAAAATACACTTAACTGCACAAGGATCTAATTTAGTCCGATGTTGTTTGGTAATATGGACACATACGGTACACCCAAATACCCGAGGAGGTAAGGTAAGAACAGATGGTAGGGTCATATGACTTGACAGAACATCAATTGGTGTTTTGAAATCTAAAGTTTTGGTAGGTAGTCGGTTCACAAGATAAGTGGCAGTAGCCACAGCTTCAGGCCAATAGTGTTTGGGTACTTTAGATTCAATCATGATGGCTCGAGTGATTTCAATGAGGGTTTTATTTCTTCTCTCAAATACTCCATTTTGTTGAGGAGAGTATGGACAAGATGTCTGATGTATAAGACCATTATCCTTAGCAAACATCTGGAATTTATAGTTTGCATATTCACCTCCATTGTCTGAACGAAGGATTTGAATATGGGTCTGAAACTGTGTCCGGATTAATTGAAAAAATGAAACAAATATGTCAAAGACCTCAGATTTGTTCTTAAGAAAATATACCCAAGTCATTCGGGTGCAGTCATCGACAAACAATAGGAAATAAGAAATTCCATTTTTATGTTTTACTGGTGCTGGACCCCAGATGTCTGAGTGTATAAGTGTGAATGGACGGTTGGTTTTAGTATTATTTATGGGAAAGGGTTTTCTATGGCTTTTGGCCAAAATACTGGTGTCACAAGAAAAATAATCATTCTTAAAGAGTTTTGGAAATAAACACTTTAAATATTTTATTGAAGAATGACCCAACCGTCGATGTCATAACCATGCCTATTGTTCAACCGTTCTGTGGGCCAGCAATGTGAGTCCCTGTTGATTCACTTCGTTCACATAGTATAGGCCATCTTTTTCAATACCATGCCCAATAATTTTCCCCGTCCGAGTATCCTACACAACACAAAAACCGGAGAACATTAGAACTTTGCAGTTTAATTCTCTGGTGAGATGACTAATGGACAATAATTTATGTGATAAAGTAGGTACATAAAGACAGTTTTGTAATTTTAGTGAGGAGGGATATATTTATACTCCCGGTTCCTTTAACCGGAATCAATTCTCCATTTGCTGCCTGGATTTGGAATTTTCTTTGTTCGGTAGGGGTATGAAAATCATTAATGTTGTAGGACATTGTGTCTGTTGCCCCACAATCAAAGATCCACTCATTCCATATTTTATTAATTCCAATTTTTGATTTTTTTGTTATAAAATATTTAATATTTGTTGATTTTTTAAGAAAAAATTGATGGGCCTCGAGAGTGGATAGCCTGTTTTGGGTATCACCTGCAGATGGTCTAGGCTGGGCCTCCTTCCCTTCTTTCCATTCGGCTGCCTTTTGAAACGCACCAGGAGTATGTGTTTCGCCTTCATTCTGGAAGGCTCCGTACGCAGCATAACCCTGCGTTTTACCCTCGGATTGAAACGCATCCAGGCCTTGCGTTTCATGCCTGGCCATTTCACACTTCATCTCGATTCTTCCATTCTCTTCACCTCGTCTGCTAGGGTTTCCCTTCCTCAGATGCTCCGTCTCTGCCTGTCTCTGTAATCCCACAAAACTCCCCTCTCCGGCCATCATTCCTCCAAAACCCATAGGCCGGACGTCTCCCCTGGTGACGGCGGTCTCCAGATTGCCCACCAATAGGAGATGACGCCTTTGGTCCCTTTCTTTTTCGACTACCACCAATTGGGATAACCGATCAATTTAAAACACCCTTCACGGGTGTGCCTCCTCCCTCCGCAGTGGGTACACTGCAGATTTGATTTATCATCCAGTGGCCGTAGTGATGATCTAGCCACTGGCTGATCTGAGCGGCCTCTAGACACCAAACCGCTTCCAATTCCAGAAAATGAGTCTCCTTCTCCTCTCATGATTTCTCGCCTACTGATCTCCCTCCTGATGGCTGCGTAAGCAGCGTTCACTGAAGGGAGCGGTTCTCTGTTCAACAAGTCCCTTCGGTCTTTATCAAAACCCTCGTTGATTCCGGCCAGAAATTGATACAACCGGTTTTGTTGGACCATCTTGTTATAGATGTCCATATCTTTTGGGCACTTCATCGGATTGGGCTGTCTTCTGTCTATTTCTTTCCAAATAGATAGAAGTTTACTGTAAAACACCTCGATTAAATCTAACCCCTGTTTGAAATCGCTTGCTTTGGTGGCCAGATCGTAAATCTGAAGCCCGTCTCCCCTACTGCCATACATGACTTCTATCCCTCTCCAAAGATCGAAGGCAGTAGGGTAATCGAGATATTGGTTCACCAATTCTCCGTCAATATTTTCCAGTATCCAGCTAATCACACTTGAATCAGCCTGCTGCCATTTTGGGAATTCTGGGTCTGTGGTTGGTGGCGGAGAGGCAGTGATGTGTCTGAGCCTGCCTCTGCCACTAATCGCTAAATACATAAGTTTAGACCATTTTGTAAAGTTTTGATTGTTTAATTTTTCTGAGATATTGATACTTTTGTTTGTGGTTTCAGGTTTGTTTAAACTGATTTGCTGGAGGAGCTCTAACAGTTGGCTCACATGAATTGCGTCTGCTTCTTGTGCAGATTCTGTGGAAGAAGAGCTCACTACATCCGCCATCAGGTAAGTATGAGGTAGATGATGAGCAAAAAAAAAAAGAGAATTAAGAACAGATTTTGGTCTCTTGACCGAGAACCTTCTCCTCTGATACCATGTTTATTTTTTAGAATTGAATTGAATGGAAGAGAAGAACAAATTTTTGTGATGTTATTGCTTCTATTTTCTGTACATATTTATACTTGTTTACAACATAAATTTGAATCAAATAAAATCAAATCCTAGCTAATTTTTGTTTGTGAATATTTTCTGTTTGAAGATTCTCCAGATTTTTCTGCTTCTGTTTTCAGTCCTCGTTAACCGGGTATGGATAAGTATTTTCTGAAAAGACATAGTTGACACGGTGTTGCTAGCGGTAATTTACCATTTGTTTAGTCCAAACACGCAAAATAATCTCCAACTTAATTAATTAGCACTTAAGATATCCTATAGGACCAACGAGTTAATGACAAGAAAGACGAGGAATATTATGAGGACCCGATAATTTGAATACAATTTGTCCAAAATTTATCTCTTAATCACGCCAATATGAAGTATGTGTCATTGACAACCTATCCAAGTATTTCCCATTCGACACATTCAATCAAGTAAGTATTTCCCATTCAAGACATTTAATAGTGCCGATAAAGAAAGTCAATCATAATAGGTGTGAATAGATACCATTTCAAAATTTGTATACACATTGACAAACATTATGAATTTTAAGAATCTATCGCCTGTATACTATTGAATTACATATATCCAAGTTTGAATAAATAATGGTGGTTAAAAATTTATCCTCTGTATACTACTAAATTACGTAAATCCAAGTTTGAATAAATAATAGTGGTCGGGAGCCACCAGAGATGGTAAATATTTTATTTTAAAAGTAAATATGCGTATTCATGGAACAATGTGAAAACATTATTGTAAAGTATGAAAACATTAACTACTTGTTTCTAGTGGTATTTGTTTAAGGAGAAGATAATAGGTGGATTAACATTCACCACATAAACAAAATTGGATTAAAATGAAAATGTGAAACGATGTTTAGAATAATCGGAATTCGACCTTACCCGCTGTCAAAAGGAACTGTAGAAACTACGTACTCATGTTTCAAACTTATTTGCATTAAATATTCTAAATAGTGCCTGTAAAGAAAGTTAATCATAATAAGTGTGAATAGATATTATTTCAAATTTTGACAAACATTATGAATTTTAAAAATCTATTACCGAGCATATTCAAGTTTGAATAAATAATAGTGGTTGGAGGCTAGCAGAAGTGATAAGCCTTTTGCCCTCGAATTATAACGGACTGAAATTCGAATCCTCCTATCCTCCTCCGAATATGCTAAAAAAAATGAGTACGAGCTGCTATATCTGTAATCATAACCCTTCACTATTAAAATCTTAGAGATAATTTTTAACAATTTAAAGCATTTATATTACTTATAAATTTGAATAAAAATTAAAGTACAACTAATATATATTGGAATTTATCATTTTAGACATGGAATTAGAAAATTTCAAGAAAAAAAACAATTTTATATTTTATTTTCAAAATGGGAACACAATCCTAAAATTAGCACTTCATGTCTTCATGCAATTGCGTTATTCACGTGTAAAATAAATACATACAAATGATGATTAATATAGTTGTTGTGTAGTGGTGGTGGTGGGAAATACTTTTTGATTTTCAACATTAAATTTGAAATGGCTCGAAGCAGTGGTAATCAGCTGAAATTTGACAACTAATTGATTTAGAAAAAAAAAATTAACAGAAATTTGACAAGTTAATTACGTATTTTAGAGAAGCTGTAGCAACAGAATTGCTTACCAAAATAGGTTGAATAGAAAAGAAAAATGCAGAAAAAACAAGTTTCATTTTATTTTTTGTCATGCAAACAATGACGAAATAAATTTTAAATTTTTTTTTTAATAGTCGACATTGATTATGTAACTAGTATGCTACGAATACAAATTGTCGCTAAATACGTCACCCTATCCAACTATTCTGGAAGGTTTCTCAACATTAATATCATGGCGCAATTGTGAAAATGTCAGCAACTTTACGTGTATGTGTTTTTGTCTTCCTTAAAATAGAATTTTATGAAAAACAAAGGTATGACCTATTAAAATTGTATGTATTCTAATTAATTTCAATTACGAATTATTTCTTTAAGAATCATTAAAACTTAGAAATTACTGATTAAGTGATTATGTACTTTGTTAAAAAATAAAATCGAAAAAAAAGGCCCTTGTTAACATCTTCTCTTCTTCTCAGCTTCAGTCTTCTAGTCATCACACCGTTTTTACAGCGAAAGGTTGAAGAAAAACATTGCCATACTACTTATCGTTTCAGTAAATAGTATTTTTATATTTTTTTTTCTTATTTTTATAGCATTATTTATTATTTATTTATATTATTGTCTTTGCTTAATGCATTAAGTTTTTTACTTTTCCAGACCAGCTGTGGAAAATATTTTTTTTTTTTTACTTTATTTTCTTAAGTACTTTCTCTTTTAACACCACCGCTGGAGCACTGCAGGTCGCAGGCCACCACCAACAGTTGCGGAAAAATAAATTTATTTTCTTTTATTTTCATCTAGTCTTACCATTCAGGACACTGACTGTCGAAAAATAAATTTATTTCCTTCCACTTCCGGCTACCATTCATAAGAAAATAAACTTATTTCCTTTAATTGTCTTATAAAACTTAGGTATATAAATTTATGTTATGTTATGTTCTTAACAAATTCAGAAAAATAAATTTATTTCTTATATATTTTTATGAACTTAGAACCAATTTGTTAAAGTATAAAATTTTAGAGTTATGTTTTTTTTAAAAAAAGAAAATAGAGGATTAAAGGAGAAATTTTGCAAGTATCTTCTTCATCAGGAAGCATTCACGCTGCCACCATAGCTAGTTTGTTCCATTTTTTTCGAACGATAGGAACAGCTTGAGGAGGTTACGAGTGACGGCGATGAGCCCTTTGCGGAGTCCATCGAGACATGGGATTGTAAGGGGGAGACCATGATAGCTTCTGCGCCAGCAACAAGTACAACCCAGTCGAGTGCCATTTTCCATGGAATAAGAATATCAGAAAACTTATATCAGACTCTAGAATTTATGAGCTTTTGAGATTAGTTTTCTTCGTTAAAAAGGAGAATTTTTATCCGGTGTCCCAGGTATGAGTATATTTAAAATCGTTGAATGACCCTCATAGTAATCCAGATCCAGATTGAGGCATGGCAATAACTATTAAAGTTAGTGTCTCTGACTCTTAGGGAGTTAGGGTGTTGGATTCCCACTGAACGAACCTAAGACCTTGTGTTTAAGCTAAATAGTATTGACAACTAATCAAACCCTTGGGTTTAGTTGTTTCCCCTTTGAAATGATGATTTTGTGGAAGCAGAGGATCGTCAATGCATATCAAGTAATAAAAAAACAATATTATAATTAGGATGCTTTTGATAAAATCATTGAAACATCATGATATGTTATATCATAAGCCTAAGCTTAATCTTAATTAGTAGGGTAGTTGATATGTTCTGTATTGATGAGATTGAAGAGATGAAATTCCAAATGGGGAATAGCCATTTGGTACTTTCTCCTTTCTCCCTCAAACCGATAGGTAAGTTGAATGTGGGTATCTTCACCTCCTGCAACAGCTACATCCACAATATACTCATTCTTAATAAAACTTTCTGCTCCTTCAGCTTCTGTTATCTTCAACTTGTATTCCTTCCTTTTGTTCTTCTCCTGGACATCCATCACCTCAACATTCGCCGATTTAATTGGCATATCTGTGCATATAATTCATATATATAATCTTATATATTAACTAAAAAAAACTTAATTTGCAGTGAAAAACGTACTTTCTTTAAACAAGACATGGAAATTCTTTTTGCCATGGATGAGCTGAATTGTTTCGTAGACACTGGGCAACTTAGAGGGGAGAATGATATCGAAATCTCTGAGCAAATCCAAGAAATCTTTTCTTTTCCTCTGAAGGATAATCGAGCACACAACCTTGATCTTGTAACAATCCATTTTTTTTCTTTTTGGAAGATCTGCAAAAAGTTTAGTGAAATAAGTGAGAGTTTGATATTCTGGTTCGATGAACTTCAACCTCTATTTTATACTATTAGTCTGTCAATTAATATTATCCACACGTATCATTTTGAATTACTATTTTCTCCTTTTATTTTGTTTGAAATTACTACCATTCTCCGTCCATTTCAAAAATTATGCACTAAAAGACAAAGGGTATAATTGTCATTTGCTCCCCAACGGCGTGAATAACGTTTAAGTCATATGAATGGATTTAACATTCACCACTCATTGGAAATGGATCTTAAAAAAAATAAAGAAAACCTAACCCTCGAATTTGAATTTTATTTTATTTTTAATTCTTTTGCAGTGACAAACCTAACTCATAACATGCAAATCTAACTTATTTTTATTGCTATATTTGTGATGATTTTACGTTATTTGTGTTTAAAAGTATAGTTTTATTTGATTTATTGTTTTTATGTTAGGAAAGTTGGATTTGTCGTGAATGGAGCGAAAAAGAGCAAAATTGAAGCGTTTTGGAGAAAAATATAAATTGCTGAATTTTTCAGGATGCAAAGAGCAAGGCGGTCCGATCTCTAGCCGTGGACGAGACTAAGCGGAAAATGGGAGAAGCAATTTATTTTAAAAGGGGCTGCTGGCCCAAAATAATTTAAAGGCTATTTCTGCTTGTTTGAAAGTTCGGAAGACCGATTTATTATTAATTTTAGTGGGTCCTGTTATTATATTAGTTGACCTTACCTTTTGGGATGTATTTAAGTCAGTTTTAGGTTTTTCTGTAGACACTTTTTGCCATCATAATTAGGGTGACGAGATTTTCATTGGGGAACGGCTGATTTCGCAATCCTTTCTTCTTTCTCATTATTTTTTCTGTCATAGCCATGCGTGGCTAATTCCTTTTGTTCAGTTAAGGCTCAAACCAAGGTAGAAGTTTGATTTTGATTGTGAGATTTATAAACTTAATTGGATTTCTTAATTTTTGTTGCATTTATATTCTTTCTGTGATTTATTGGGAAAATATATCCCTTAGCGAAATTCTATTGAATGAATTAATAGGGCCTGTTATTTTGTTTAATAGCAATTTTCATAACTATTCGATTGAATCAAATCCGTAATTGTTTGGTTAGATCGATAGAGTAGTAATTAATATAATCTGATTGGATAGAACCTTTTGGGTTATGTTAAGAAAGAATATAATCAGGTTTAAATGGATGCTCGTAGTTTCTGTTAATCTGGGTAGAGTTCTACTAGTTTTTAATACAATTAACAGTTAAATCTTTCGTCGTACTTAGGATTGCTAGTTAATTAGGGGTTGTTATTAGATCGTATCTTAGCAACCTATTACTATGGTAGAATTGGTTGGGTCGACATTCTTCCTGGCTATAACTTATCCTTAATATGAATTAAGGAACCATTCCTGAAATCAATTATCAATCGAATCAAGTTTAGCGTTGAGATATGTCTTAACTGAATTTGTTTTCTATTATTTTAATTTAATATTAATTTCTACCGTTTGCTTTAATTCTTTTTATTAATTAATTTCCTTTCGATTTTTAATCTCCCCTCTTTATTTTATTTGTTTTTAATTTCGATTCTGGTTATTTATGACTAGCTAGTCCCTAGGGTTCGACCATTCTCACCCTATTTACAAGTTTGTTCTGTAGGAGAGCAGGTTTTTATTTTTGATGGATTCGACACCCATCAAATTTGGTGCCGTTGCCGGGGACTAGTTAATTTTACTTTTTGTTGTCTTTTTGAATGACCAGGTCTGAAAATCTGCCAATACTATTTGATCCAGAAATAGAGAAAACAACCCGCTCATTAAGGAGACAAACGAAGGAGCGAAAGTGGGTAGAATCGACTTCCGCAATTGAACCAGAAAGTCCAGCAGCTGGTCTATTTGAATTCGCAACTAATATCGAAGAAGAAAGTCTCGAACAAGAAGAGATTAGAGCGGAAATTCACCAAGAGCAAGTTATGGCTGAAAATTGCATCGTTCGAGAGCTACAAGCTACCCTATAGAGCAACAGCCTACGTGCATTACCTATTCGGAGTTGGAAGTGCCATTCGAGCTCAAATTGGGTCTCATTCATCAACTTCCGACTTTCCATGGTATGAAGTCTGAAAACCCACACAATCACTTGAAGGAATTCCATGGAGTATGTTCTAGCATGAGACCACAAGGGGCAATCAAAGCAGCAGATTAAGTTGAAAGCATTCTCGTTCTCACTTAAAGATGCTGCTAAGGAATGGTTGCTAAATCTACCTCCAGGCTCTATCATGACATGGCCTGACATGGCTCGGGCATTATTGGAAAAATATTTCCCTGCTTCTAGAGCTGCTGTTATTCGTAGGGAAATATGTGGGATTAGCCAACGAGTTGGAGAGAGCTTTTATGACTATTGGGAGAGGTTCAAGAGGTTATGTGCAGCCTGTCCACAACATGGGATATCCGAACAATCTTTAATCCAATACTTCTATGAGGGAATGACGGATATGGAGAGGAAGATGGTAGATGCAGCCAGTGGAGGAGCTTTGGTAAACAAAACTCCAGCTCAAGCTAGAGAAATTGTAGAGGATAGACTAGATAAGCTAACTTCTTTGTTTGAAACTTTTGCTGTAGGTTTTAAAGCTCATGCGAATATATGTGGGCTATGCAATTCACCTGATCACCCAACAGACATGTGTTACCAAGTGCAGGATGATCAAGAGCAAGTGAATGCTATGGGTGGATTTCCCAAACAACCCCAGAGACAATTCAATTCGTTTCCAAACTCTTCCAATGAAGGGTGGAGGAGGCAGCAGAATTATGGCTATGGAAATAGGCAACCAAATTTCCAAGGTTACCAACAAGCTAGACCATCTACTCAGCAAGTTCCTCCCCCGAAAATACCATTGGAAGATATCGTAAGGTCACTTGCCACTTCCCAACAAGAATTCCAGCAAGAAACAAGGAAGGGAATGTAGAATATGGAACAACAAATCAGTCAACTTGCATCTTTCTTGAGTAGATTGAAAACACAAGGGAAGCTTCCTTCCCAAACAGTGGTAAACCCAAAGGAAAATGCAAGTGCAATCACTTTGAGGAGCGGTAAAGAGCTAAACACAGCAGCCCCTAAAAAGGGCAACAGCAATTTTGAGGAAGAAGCTGAAAAAGATGTAGAAATTCACCGAGATGGGCCTTTCGAACAAGCTGAAGTTCAGCAGCCCCGAACACTTACTGTACAGCCCCTTTTCCTGAGAGATTAGCCAAAACAAGAAAAGAACGTGAAGAGAAAGACATCTTGGAAACCTTCCGCAAGGTGGAAGTGAATATCCCGTTGTTGGATGTTATTAAGCAAATACCTCGGTATGCAAAGTTTCTTAAAGAACTTTGTACCAACAAAAGGAAGATAGATAGTGTTGAGAATGTGGAGATGGGTGAAGTTTGCTCCGCCATGATTCAAAGGAAGAGACTTCCACCAAAGTGTAAGGATCGAGGTATGTTTGCTATTCCTTGTAAAATAGGCAATGTAGGAATTAAAAGATCTATGTGTGATTTGGGAGCTTCTATAAATGTCATGCCTTTATCTAT
>CANUEY010032694.1:0-16232 GCA_948099555.1 Croton setiger
AAAGCCGTTTTGGATGTTTCCCGATATGGGTGGCGACTCAAAAACGAATTTTTAAGACCGACTAGTTCGGCAAACATCCAAAACGGCTTTCATCGCCTTTTCCGGTTTTCAAACCGAACCGAACTTTTGAAATGAATCGAAACAACTGAGAAAACCCTTTCGATCAAGAAAGGAAAACCGACCGTCGGCGGTCCGACCAGTTTGCGAAAATCGGGCCGTCTACAATGGTATGGATTATTTGTTTTCCAGGAATGAATTTAGGGTTATTGTATGACTGCTTCTAGCAACTTATTTTCGTGATTTTGTTGATGAATGTTTGGCATATCTGCTGCTCCAGTTTAGAACAGATGGTGGCATCTTAACTCAATGTTTGTATACTGTCCAGTTTGATATGTTTTTTATGTCCAATAGGTTTACCATTGCATTTGACACTATTGTTAGTAGCAAAATCACATGCTAGGAGCTGCACAATAAGTCACATTAACCTGTTGCTATCAGATTTGCTGTAAACAGAATGACCATGTTTATATACTTTGTATTGAAGTTATTCTGTGGTGGCTCACATAGGTTCTGTTGCTTTCATTTCTATTTAAATCTTGCTGCATTCCATTCCAGAATCAATATAGGAGAGTATTCCAAAATCATGTTTCATGCTAAATGCCTGTAATTATTTCAATGAGACATTCATGTTGACTATCTGTTAAAGGCAGGTTCTGTTTGTAGGGTTAGGTTGTATAAAATGGCATTGTAACAATTCTGCACTTGTTTGAATGATTGTAATGTGTTATGATTAAATGGTTAGGCATATGAAATTGTTATAAGATGTTGTGTTATGCATAAATATAGGGTTGTATAATAGATTGGAATGACCATGTATGAGATGTGATGAAAGTGTTGAATGTTCTATGATTCAAAATGGAAATCTACTAGGAACATGAAATTCATTGATTGGATTCTGTTTTAAGTGAGATTAGACTACATCTAGGCTAAATCCTTGAAAGGGAGCATGAAGAAGATTAAAAAATGAAAGAAGGGGCAGTTTGTTAATTTTTATAAAATTGAGGGATCAAAACTGAATTTTTCCATAATTGACCCCTAAATGGTGAATTTGCATGTTTTATAAATTGTCTAGTTAATTTGGCATGATTAAGGGTGTTTTAATGAATTTTTCCAATTTTGGGGCAATTTTGCAGTTTTACAAATTACAAGGACCTAATTGTAATTTTCATGTTTTGCCTTTAAAATGTTAATGTTTAGTTGATTTATGACCTGTTTTGCTCCAAAATGGCATGATTTGAAATGTTTGAATAATTTTGCTTGAATTGGGGCATTTTTGGTAATTTTGCAAAATTTGGGGGCCAAATCGTAATTTTTCTATTTTTGCCTTTTGATGTTATTTAACATGTTTGAAAGTTTGATTGGTTGATTTGGCATGGTAATTGGTTTGGATGAATGATTTTTCTATTTTGGACTTAATTGTAATTTTTTATATATTTTGGAGGGCCTAATTGTAATTTTCCGTCTAATGCTTTATGTTATACTTTTTGGAACTATGGGTTTAATTTAGGGATTAAAAGGGTAGGTTGTACATTTATAGGGCTTTTTATGTAATTATTTTCTATGGAGTCGGGGAAAGAATAATTAGTTCTAAGGGGTGTTTTATTTTCCGCATTTTTTTTTTCCGTAATTTACTGCTTTCTTACTTGTGTTTCTATGCAAATGATTTTAATCACCGTTAGGAACATCGCTAGTTGTTTTCTTTAAATAAAAACTTAACTTAAATTTTGGAAAACGAAATTTTGGTTTAAGAGGCCGGTAAATCCAGGCGTTAGTCGAAATGAAATTTCGACTAACGTACCTTACCTTAAGAATTTCTGGTTTGGATTTTGGCTTATCCAAAAACGGAAAACGGAGTCAATTTTCATAAATAAATTTTGGTTTTTTAATAAAACCGGTTCCCGAATGGGTGGCGACTCAAAACAATTTTAAGACGACTAGCTCGGCACTTCATCCCAAAAATGTTTTCTCACTTTAAATCAATTTTTAGTCTTTTCGGCCCAAAAGCCGGAAAGTCCGGAACTGGACCGGTAACAGTTTTTGGCGACTCCACTGGGGATTTTTACAGTTAAATCTCCGGTCTTTATCACTTAAAGTTTTCGACTGTAAATTAAGGGTTAACTCATTTTCAAATAAACCGAACCGTTTTCCAACTTTAAGTTAAGTCGTTTTTCAAAATAAAAACTGCGTCCGGTGATTTTTATCGTTTGCTGTTTGTTTTACTGTTTTCCTTTATTTTCTGTTTAGGAATTCCATTGCATAAATTCAACATCTTCTATCTTCGTTCTACCCTTATCACCCTGCGATAAGGTTATCAATGCGACCGGCTGCTGCCTTCCGAAAATTTTTCGGATACACCAGTCGGAGTACTGGTAATGCTTGTCAACTGTAAGCCTTGTACTGTAAAAGTATATACAAAGATTAAGGCCTCCAAAGCTGAAACCTCGCTTATGGAACCTGAAACTTGTCAAACCCGACTTAACCCATATGTAGTCAACCGTAGCAACTTCCATTTAGGAAATTACCCAACTTGTTGTGCTGTTCTTTTGAACATCATCCTAAATGTAAGAGTTGTCGTCAATCTCAAAGTCCCCCGCTGACTGTCGAGATTTAAGCCAAAAGTCCTAGGATTTTTAGATGTCGGAATTTTGACCCATTGAATTCGTGTGCGGGTGAAATAAGGGCAGAGTTCATGCATTTCTACCTCCTGTTCCCCCATTTTGTATAATGCACTGTTGTCATGCATCACTTAACGTGTTTCGTTTTAGCCATTTAGGAAGTTGGTTGCAGTTTTGGGCCCACGGCCCCAACACCCAAGTCGGTTGTTTAATTTGAGACCTTTTGCCGAGGAAAGACGAGATAGCTCATTCCCGAACGGAAAGTCAAAACCCACTGGTGCTTACAGTCAAAGTTCAGAAAAAGAAGTTTGGAAACTCGAGGCGCTGCCCGAAAAATCATTGCCCAGCAACAAAGCATAGTTGTTCATGACGTGCAGCGTCACATTGATCTGTATTATAGTTATCCAAACCTTTGTACACAATTGTAAATCCAAACCCTTCTGTTATGAAATGAAGTTTTTAGCCGTTACATTTTTTATGTCTTTTGAAAAGTGAGAAAGTGAGAAACACACAAAAACAAAGAAAAGAAAAGGAAAAAAAAAACAAAAAACAAGAAAAATGAAAAAATGGAAATAAAACCCTACTTAAGTAATAGTCACACTTAAGGCAAAAAAAAAAGGGTACAGAGAGAAAAATGATTTACTAGAAAACTGACAAATGGCTAGTTAATGACAAAAGACATCCTAAATGTATTGTGCTAAACTATACTCGCCTACTCGGGCAAACCTTTTCAAAGTCTCCAACCAGCTGCGGTGAAGGGACCGATGATCCATGACAGCTAACCGACACATTAGCTTGCATCCATTTGATGTGTAAATTCTGCATTTTCATGCATCCATGCATACATTCCCTTTTCTAACCATTTTGTTTCACAGACGATTATAGCCAATGATTGATTCAACCTGAAAAAGCACTGTGCCAACGTGGGTCAGAGAATCGTTTGAGAGATTGGTCAGAATTTTGAACACTCAGATTTCAATGGAAGTAAATCTTGAACCCAGAACTAAAATAGACATGGCTGATAGAAAAACTGCAGAAAATCCGGGAACGGATCCTAATGAGCCTCGACACACCCAAGCAAAGGTGGAAGAGATTTTTAACAAAAGGTTGGCTGCAAAAGTTGGTAGAATTCGGCTATGTCCCTCAAGCCCAAACTTAGGCACCAACTATACCCTCTGTGTCTGAAAAAGGAAAAGGTCCGGAAGTCGTTGACCCAATGTTGAAGGAATGTGATGCTGCCTATCACACAGAATCATTGGAAAAGCCTAGTACCTCCAAAGAGGTAATCAACCTGCCCAGTGACATTGTAAAAGGAAAATCTGCCTAGGAAGGGGAGTTGGGGGCAATGAAGGAAGAACTGAAGAGGATTAGTGCCCAGCTGCAAACCAGGGATGATCTTGACTATGATTTTGAGGAGCACACCGGGGATGAAACCGGGAAAGGACTGTCTTATGGATTGCAGAAACCAGTTAAGTTTGATGGAAACGGTGATCCTTTCGTACACTTGAACCAGTGTGTTCTGACTGCAAAGTTGAACAGACTTCCCATAAGCTTCATGCTAGACTTGTTTTTCACTTCTCTAAAGGGACCAGTCCTAATAGGGTACCACACTTTGAAGAAGAGCAAAAAGGCCAGCTGGGTAGAACTTTCCCAAGCTTTCTTGGATCAATTCTCCTTCAAATCTGTGATGAATATGGGTATGAAAGAACTAGAGAATACCACTCAGAACCCGGATGAGTCGTTCTCTAACTACCTAAACCATTGGTGGAATAAACTGATATTTGGTTCGTAACAAGCCGGATGAACAAGAGCTGATAAGGGTCTTCATAAATGGGACTCTACCTCTTTTCCGCAACAAGATGTGCTTCCTACCTCTGGGAGATTTCTCAGATGTTTACCGAGCAGGGGTAAACATCGAAGACCGCCTTTTAGAGGGTAAAGAGGCAACTGCAAAGGATAGCAGCGGCAGTTGTTCACGCCCAATATAAAGGGACATCGATTTCTAGAGATCCTAAATTGGGAGTTAGGCAGTCTACGAACTTTGTGAGAAGCGGAAAGGACAGAAGTTTCTCAAACCTCGGCCGGCCTATGTCAAAGATACTAGAAAGGTGCATTAAGGAAGGGTTACTACAATCGCTTGAGCCACGGCCTCCTCCAAATCCTCTACCTGTAGGATTAAATTCTCAGGCTTACTATAACTTCCACCGAGGTAGGGGGCATGATACTAACAGTTGCAAACGTCTAAGACATGAGATCCAGAACTTGATCGAACAGGGAAAGATACCTGATCCAGAAAAGGGCAAGCCCACACCGAGACCAACGCATTCCCGGACTACTGCGATGCAGCGTCACCTCAAATTTGAGTAGTTGAAAACTGAAGGGAGCTTTTTGTTTTTGTTTTTGAATAGCTTCAAAATGTTGAACAAATTTTGGGTCTAAGAACAATGCTTGTATTGTGTTTCAGTATTTTGTCTTTATGTATGTGTTTTCATCAGAATAACTATTACTACTTTGAACTGTTTTTGCATTATATTTTGTGAGATTTGAGCCTAAACACGGTTGAATTCTCGTGAATGGGTTCACATGCTCGTTTGAGAATCCTAGAACTTGCTTCGCGACCTTTCTTAGGCTAAGGCTATGGTTGCAAATTCAGAAATGATAAAGGAAAATTAGGGATAAACGTTTAGCTTAAAAGAGCCTACCTACTTGAATAAGTCTCTAGATGAGCCCCTTGTAGCCCTAAGCAAACCGATCTTTTCAAAAGAAACCGAATAAGAAGCCAGCCAAAAGAAAAACAACTTTCTCGTTTCCCCTTTTGAAGGAATCACACAGGTAGAAAACCTAAAGAAGTAATTGAATAAAAACAATGTATGAAATACATAGAAAAGAGAAAATGACAAACAAGTCGAAATAACAAAAGGAAAAAAAGACAAAAATAATGAAAAGAAAACCAAAACCAAAACCAAAATCAAAAGAAAGAATAAGAAAATGATGAAAAGCAACAAAGTTACAAATAAGAAAGGGTTAGAAAAACTCTTATGAAATGAAGTTGCAAATAAGAAAGGATTACAAAAATTCTTAGGAAATAAAGCTGGAAATCAGAAAAGGGTTAGAAAAACTCTTAGGAAATAAAGCTGGAAATCAGAAAAGGGTTAGAAAACTCTTAAGAAATAAAGCTGGAAACAAGAAAAGAGTTAGGAAAACTCCTAAGAAATAAAGCATTTTTCAGAAAGAAAAATCAATAATACTTCAGGTGGTTCACTAGAAAGTGATTCCTTCAAACAAAGCCAAAATTTCCTATTTTGTCTAACCTTGGCCTAGGCTCCATTACAACCAAAAGAAAGACCTTTTGATTTGAATTTGCAACCACTACAAGGGGAGGTTAGGTTTTGAAGCAAGCCTATGGTGATTCTTGGCTTACCATGATGAACGCCGAGTGCACACACTGTAACCCTAAACACAAGAGAATTTGTGAGTCTGTGTGACATAAGATAGTTTAAAGTAATATTAGCTATTTTGTTGAAAACACTAGCATAAAGATAAAAATGCTGAGGCATGTTGTGAAAAGATAAGGTTGCCAGGAAGCTCTAAATGGAGAAACATGGAAAAATTGCTCTAATCAGGGGACAACGAGCTTGTATGCAAAATGATAAGAAAACCACGAGAGGTCAAGACATAGAAGTCTTTGTGCGTGTTGTGCTTTGCTCTTACTAGGGGGCAAAATCAGGGGGCAACGAGGTTGCTTGAAGAATGATGAGAAAACCCCAAGGGGTCAAGAATTAAAGTTTTTGTGCGTGTTGCGCGGTCTTACAATCTGAGACGATGAGAGGCAGAAGTTAGCAACCAGGTCGACACTTAAATTCTTTCGGCAGTTCAACGTTCTTTGGCGTCAAACAGATCTCGATGGCAGTTCTCTGACCCTGTCAACACCGAGCCAACCCAGGATGAGTCCACGGAAGGCTTACACCTCAATAAAACAAAAAACATAGCATACATGCATACACGACTAACCCAACATGAATTTTGCATTTCATTGTTTGAATTTTCAGGAATAAAGACAAACACAAACAAGAATTTATTCAAAGAAAAGAGACAAAGTTCGTACAGATACAGGAAAACACACATCAAACTGAAAGGTAGAAGCAACATAGAACGTCAAGCAATATTTTCATACAAAGAAAGTAAAAGCAGTTGGTTTGCAAGCAGAGAATCACTCCTCCTAGGATTGGAGCCACTCAACATAGTTTGGTACTACAGGAAGTCCTCGCAATGGCGCAATTGGATATCTAACCCGTGCATTCCTTCGAGTTTGTAGACGTTCGATCAGGCGATGGGAGAGTGGACTGATTTGGAAGTTTTGTAAGACCGAAATCCCTTGGGTTTGCCCGAACTGTCTTTGAAGGCGGTCAGGGAAGTAGGCCATGGAATGGCTCAGGCTACAATAGATTACGTAACGCACCAGATATGTCTCAACAATCACCATGGTTAGTCGCCACCAAGGACAGGTCAACCTCATGGATTGCGCGTTTGCAAAGTTCATGATTTGTTGTTCCCAGTTGTTACGGAAGTTCATTAAGAGTCTACGCCGTTGGAAACGATTGGATCGATAGCACCTCTGTTGGTCGTCAGGAACAGGAGCAACTAAACCCAATTTCTCATATGCCCAAACCTGTGAGAGGAAAGTGGTTAAATCGAGGTATACAGATTGCAAGTGATTTTGGTGAATGAAAGATTACTTGCAGAAGGATCAGGCAACCTCGAAGAGGGATGTTTATATCTGGATAGGCAACAGTGTCATTTACCCAGTTCATAGTTTCTCCGAGAATCAGAAGATATGGTGTTCTGTTTCCAAGGGCGATTTGGCGAGCTATGGACAAGAGGTGAATGTTACCATAGCCGTTGACGGGACTTATAATTGCAAAAACATTCAAAAGAAGATAGCAGAAGCAGTGATTCCATTGAGGTGATCCGCCATAGCTATAAACCCATTGTAAGAACGGAGCCAGAGGAATGTTGTGTGGGTACGACATATTAGCGTCTGGCAGAATTTGGATGGGTGATTCTCTAAGCAGACTTTCGAGGTTAGTGTTTGGTGATAGGGGAAAAGCAGGATATTCTTCTTCTAACGAGGAATAGTCTATGATGGCACAAAACTCTTCATACATTGGAGAAATCTCACAGTCAGGGAAGTGAAATGTCATGCTTCCTGGATAGAAATGGAAAATGAGCCAGTTGAGAAAAGGCAAATTTAGGCGGAGTTGAAAGTATGTCAAGATCCATCAGAAGTAGTTCAGACGGCTAGATTGCCAGGTATCATCGGTAAATGTGTGAAGCATGGCTAGTAGATCGTTCTGGTAGTCCATTGAAAAGATTGATAGTAGAGAGAAGGATAGTAGATTGTGAGATGAATAGATGGAAAGTAGAAGAGCTCGGGATAGAGAAAATAGGTGTCACTAGCTGCCTATTTATACAGGAAAAGAATAATGAAATGAATTGAATGCACTCGAAAAGTCTTAGACGTGTTGATGAAGTGAGAATTGTACGTTGATAGCATGGGGCTGCACCTATGGCATGTGAGTTCTAAGCTCGTGAGAAGTTGTATGTCAGTACAGCATCAATCGAAGAAGTGGATGGAATGTCAGATTGTAGGAAAAGCCTTGTGAAGATGATTGTTCAGATTGTGTGGATCGTATGCGCAATCAGGCGATTATAGCGTCATCACCTTCCTGTGCATAGGGCAGTCAATAATGAAACCGGAGGTTAGAAATAGATGAAGTCCAAGTGGTTGATAGTGGAGAAGTCATTTGTATAATGGTGGGATCTCCGAAGCCTTGATGTCAGATGAGTAATGGTGCTTGAGCGGTTGATAGTGGAGAAGCCATGTGTATAATGGTGGGATCTCCAAAATTTTGTCATCAGATCAGATAGTTGATAGTGGGAAAGCCATTTGCATAGCGGATGGTGGGATCTCCGAAGCCTTAATGTCAAATGAGTAGTGGTGTTTGAGCGGTTGATAGTGGAGAAGCCATGTGTATAATTGTGGGATCTCCGAAATTTTGTCATCAGATCAGATAGTTGATAGTGGGAAAGCCATTTGCATAGCAGTGGGGTCTCCAGTGTGTTGCTGGCAGATCAAATAATTGATAGTGGAGAAGCCATTAACAAAGTGGTGGGATCTCTGAGGCCCTGTCCTCACATGAACACTGAGTAAGAATTCTGTTGATCGTGGAGTTGATAGTGGAGAAGCCATTTACAAAGTGGTGGGGTCTCCGAGGTCTTGTCCTCATGTGATTTTGAGTATTAATTCTATTGACTGTGTAGTAGATCGTGGAGGAGCCATTTCTTTTCCAGAATGGTGGGACCTTCGATGCCTTGTGCATCTGTTGGTTGTGTAGTAGATCGTGGAGGAGCCATTTCTTTTTCAGAATGTTGGGACCTTTGATGCCTTGTGCTTTTGTTGATTGTATAGTAGATCGTGGAGGAGCCATTTCTTTTCCAGAATGGTGGGACCTTCGATGCCTTGTGCATCTGTTGACTGTGTAGCGAATCGTGGAGGAGCCATTTCTTTTCGGGAGTGGTGGGACCTTCGGTGCCTTATGCATCTGTTGATTGTGTAGCAGATCGGGGAGGAGCCATATCTTTTTCAGAATGGTTGGACCTTCGATGCCTTGTGCATCTGTTGATCGTGGAGGAGCCAGTTCCAATCGGGAGTGGTAGGACCTTTGATGCCTTCGGCATCTGTTGATTGTGGAGGAGCCATTTCCAATTAAGGATGGTACGACCTCGGTGCAACTTCAAAAGAGGAAGCGCCAAGACCTAGGTTCCGTAGTGCTGGGTTCAGAAAGGATTCGGGTTCAGTAGTGCTGGGTTTAGAAAGGATTCGGGTTCAGTAGTGCCGGGTTCGTCATCAAGATTCAGGTTCAGTAGTGCTGGGTTCATCTTCAGATAGGGTTCGTCAGTGGTGGGATGTTGTGAACTTCTCTGCACGATGCGACGTTCGTAAACTAATACAAGATCTGATGAGATGTGGAGGAATGAAAAGAACTTCTGTGGAAGATCAGTTGTGATGTAATTAAGAAGAATTCTCAGCATAGACGGGTTATACCTACAGATAGGGTCACTAAAATAGTTGAAAAATTCAGTCTAAATTTTATCGACATTCGAAGGGGAGAACCGTGACATACATGGTCCTTGGAAGAAGAAAAATCTTGCTGAGTTTGGAACTGTGACTCAATGTCTGTCTCCGCAGCAGAGTTTGGAATTGTGACTCAATGTCTGTCTCCGCAGCAGAGTTTGGAATTATGACTCAATGTCTGTCTCCGCAGCAAAGTTTGGAATTGTGACTCAATATCTGTCTCCACAGAAGAACAATGAAATGCCAAGCTTGGTGGATTAAATTCGTTGTTAACAGTTGAACAATCAATGTCTGTCTCCATAGAAGAACAATGATCAGTATCTTACTAATGTTCTTTTGAAGATCAATGCCAAGCTTGGCGGATTAAACATGTCAATGACGGTCGAACAATCATCGTGGTGTTCCCTTCATTACCATGAAACTAGCGGAACCTTGTAAAGTGGAGAAGTTGCTTTCAACTCAATCAGTTGTCATAGAAAGAGGAGAAGTCGCTTTCAACTCAATCAATTGTCAGAGAAAGCGGAGAAGTCGCTTTCAATTCAATCAATTGTTAGAGAAAGGGGAGAAGTAGCTTTCAACTCAACCAGCCGTTAGAGAAAGCGGAGAAGTCGCTTTCAACTCAATCAATTGTCAGAGAAAGTGGAGAAGTCGCTTTCGACCCAATCAGTTGTTAGAGAAAGTGGAGAAGTCGCTTTCAACCTAATCAGTTGTCAGAGAAAGTGGAGAAGTCGCTTTCAACCTGATCAGTCGTCGGTGAAAGTGGAGAAGTTGCTTTCAAGCCAATCAGTCGTCAGAAAGTGAAGAAGTCACGTTCAACTCAGTCAGCTGCTAGAGAAAGTGGAGAAGCCACTTTCAGTTCAATCAGCCGGAATGAAAACGGAGAAGTCGTTTTCAACTTCAATTTAACCAGATGTCGAAGAAAGCGGAGAAGTCGCTTTCGCCAAAGACCAGCAAACCCTGAGGTAAGCATCTCTATCTCAGCATCAAGTGTTACTTTGATAGAAATTCGTGCGAAGTACAATTTATATCAAAGTGGGGGCAAACTGTTGACGTTTAATTTTCACCCCCGAAAAACAACCAATGATGATCAAGGTTCCAAGCTCGAGATATCCAGAATTCCTATCCAGCTCGATTTTCCTTTTCCTAAAAATATTTTCCTATGTTTTAATCCTTATCGCTTTTTAAGAAATTCTCAAAATTTCCCTTCTTTTTACCAAAAATATATATTTTTCGGTGCGTTTTATTTTTCAAATTTGCAAAAAATATAAAAATAATTTAAAGAGAATAATTTTTGATTTTAATCTTAAATGTCAATTTTAAGATTAAAATAGCAAATGTTTTATATTTTATTTTTAATTGATGTTGGTTTTGGTTTTTTATCGTAGTGTGTTTTAAAATTTTAATTTTAATTAATATAAAAAAAAAGTTAATTAGAAGGTTTAATTGAGAGAATTTGGAGAAAAATAGGAAAAAGGATTAAATTGAAGAGAAATAAAAGAAGTTAGGAAGAATTGGAAAGTCAGAATGGGAAGAAGGGACCTGATTGCAGACAGAAGGAAACAACTGGGGAGGAAAATGAGAATAACTGAAAGTTAAGAGAAGGGGCCGTCTGTAGGGAAACAAAATGACGCCGTTTTGTTAAAGAACAAAACAGCGCCGTTTCAATAAGAGGGAAGGCGCGCTTCAAAGGGATGAAAACGACGACGTTTCAGCCTTAAACGAAACGACGTCGTTTCATTTAAACAGAAAACAAAAAAAACAAAAAGAAAGAAAATCGAAACAAATTGAAGGATGAAGAAAACAAAGAACGAAAGAAAAAGGAGAAATCAGAAACGAAGAGAGAGAGAGAAAACGAAATCCAGAGAATCAGGGATTTCGTTGAATGGAGGCTAAGAGAGAGAAGAAGAGTAATGGTAGATGGAGACAGGAGATGGGACGACCAGAAAAGAAGGGAAAGGAACGGCGGTAGGTGGCTGTCAGCCACAGTTGCAAGAGGCCTACGAAGACTCCCTTGAAAAGGGATATTCTGAAGCAGATGGAGGGGAGGGGGGTTTTCTGGAGAGAGATGAGAGCTTTCTAAAGGTCCAGAAAAAATGGAGAGGACGAAAATTGTAAGGATAGAGATTTTAGGGTTTTCTGCTTTCTGTAATCGAAAATTCTTCGTTTTAGGGTTTTCAATTTTTAAATTGGGGATTAGGGTTCTTTCATTAGAAATTGGGGGTTTTAAGAATCAAATTCTTCCCTTTTCAATTTCTGTGTTCAAACGAAATCTCCATTTCGAAATTAATTTGAAATTGGGGATTTCTGTTCTTGAATTTTCGTGTGCTGTTCTGGATTGGAAATCAAAACCTTGTAAGGATTCTAGAATTGGAGCTAATTTGAGGTACATTTTATTTGTTTCCTTCTGTTTTCAATTCTAATTTGAAATGAATGGTATGATTTGGGAACCAGACTAGCTGGCTCATTTTCCCGTTGATTTTCTTCAGACTGTTCATGCTTTAAGTTTCTGAAGTATTAAGATTTTCTTTTTAGTTCAGAATTCTGAGATTATGAACTGTGTGATTGATGATGATCTAACTTTGATGATTGGGTTTCTGCCAGTTTCATGTATATATCAGCTGTTTCATTTCTAAGCTGTCAATCACCTGTGAGCCAATCTTTCGATTACTGAAGAAGAATCAGCCGACGAAATGGAACCAGGATTGTCAAGAAGCTTTCGAGAAAGTCAAGGCTTATCTTACTCGTCCGCCAGTACTAAGCCCGCCAAAGCCAGGGAAGCCTTTGGTGCTATATATGTCAGTCGAAGACCTGGGAGTTGGAGCAATGTTGGCATAAGCAAATGAGTTTGGGGCAGAGCATGCAATTTATTACATCAGCAAGAAGCTATCGCCCACTGAAGTGAAGTGGAGTTTGATTGAAAAGACTTGTTTGGCGGTAGTGTGGGCAATCAAAAAGCTACAGCACTATTTCAATTCGTATAAAGTCACAATAGTGTCGAAGATGGATCCAATGCAATATCTGTACAGAATGTCTATATTGGTCGGAAAACTTTCAAAGTGGTTGATTTTGATGTCCGAGTTCGACGTGGACTTTATTACGAGGAAGACAGTGAAGGGGAGAGTAGTAGTAGAATTCCTAGTGGGAAAATTCGGTGAACGATACCGAGGAATGGGAGTTAGCCTTCCCTGACGAACATCTGATGGTGGTGGAGAGAGAAGGGTGGAGGTTGTTTTTTGATGGGTCAGCCAATAGAAGTGGGGTTGGAGTAGGAGCGGTCATGGAAACCCCTAATGGAGAGATGATCACAATTTGTAAAAGACTGATGTTCCCAATGATGAATAATATGGCAGAATATGAGGCGTGCATACTGGAGTTAGACTCCCTGATAGCAGAAGGTGCCAAGGAGGTGGAGGTCATCGGTGATTCTAAACTGGTGATTGAACATGCTCGGGGTAGCTGGGTTGTAAAGGAGGAAAAAATGAAGCCATATATCGAATTTCTGTTGCAAAAAGCCAGTCAGTTTGATAAGATTTCATTCACTCACACCGGGAGGACCAATAACAGGGTACCAGACGCTTTGCTAATCTTGCTTCGGCATGGGAGGATCTTGACAGATTGCCAAAGCAGCCCTTCTGTTGACGCTTAATTTTTGTCCCCAAAAAAGTACCAGTGATGATAATATGCCAAAGCTCGACGAGATCTCCAGAAATTCAAAAAAATAGCTCCAGTTCTTCCAGCTCTCAAAATATTTTAAGTTTTTCCCTGTTCCCAGATTGTTTAATGCTTTCAATTCGATTTCAAAAATTCCTTTTTCTTCAAAAAAATATATATTTGAGTCTTTTCCTTTTTAATTTTAAAGAAGTTAAAATTAAAAAAAAAATAGAAAAGAAAAAATAATTAATTTCAATTTAATTTCCTTTTTGATGAATTTTTTAATTTTAATTTTAATTCTGTTTTGCTTTGATTTCAAATTTAAAATCAACATATGTTTTAAAAATAATTTTTGAAAGAGAGTTTTAATTTCTGTTTTTTAAGAAAAAAATTAAATTAATGAAGAAAATAGAGAAAAATGAAGAAAATTGGAGAAAAGGATGAAATTGAAGAAGAATGAAAGAAGTTAGGTGAATTAGAAAGGAATTGAAAGCACGAAGGACTTGATTGAACACGGGAATAAAGTTTTGGGGGTAAAATGTGAATCTAAAGACTGCAGGGATGGAAAGTAGTACGAGGGAAAATGGGTTGAATCGAACCGGAATGGGTTTGATTCAAGATTAGGTATGAGCTGGAAATTTGAAGTCAAAACGGCCGCGTGTTGACAGGAAATGGCGTCGTTTTGGCGTGGACAGAAACAAAAAAAATAAAATTGAAACAGAACGCAGAAAGAAGAAAGAGGGATTAGGGATTGAGAGGATGAGATTGAGAGATACAGTCGAGTTGGTAACCAGAAGAAATCAGGATTGAAATTGAAAGTGAGAGTGAAGAAGAAGAGTGGAATTGGACGAAGAAATTGTGTGTGAGAGAGAAGAGGAGCTAAAACAGAAAGTTGGATCATCGAAGTAGAAATTTGATAGTAACAAACTGTAATAGAATGGAAGAGGAAGAAAGGAAGAGGAGATAGTTGGCACGTAACAAAATGGTTACGTGGAAGGCACAGATTGAAGGGGTCGTACGAAGAGGAACGAAGGGGAGAGCGTTCGAGGGGTTAAAAGGCAGAAGCCTTCTGGAAGAGAGGAGGAGCGTTCGAGAGTTCTGGTAGAGCGTTCGATTAAGAGCATTCTGGATAGATAGGTTTCTGTTTTCTTTTTTCTTCGAAAATTGTTTTTCATTCTGTAATCACAGCTTCGATTCTTAATTCAAAATTAATTTGAAACTAAGAATCGAAGAGTTTTTGCTTTCTGTAAATTGTTTCTGGAACTGAAACTTGAAGCTGTAAGGGAATTGGAAATTCGTCTGTAAGCAAATTGGCAACAATCTGAGGTACTGTAATCAAAAGCTTATCTGTTTAATTTCAATTTCTTTTTGAAAATATATGGAATGGTCTGGGAACCAGACTGATATTTGTTGATTCCCTGCTGTTCGAATGTTATGATCCTTTCTATATCACTTAATTTTTGATTTCTGCTTTATGGATAGTATGTCGAGATATTGATTCTGTTTTCATTTGTTTGCCTTGTGTTGGTTGGTTATTGAATGATTCTGAGGTATAAAATGTAAAAATGATTTGTTGTTTGATTGAATATTAATTCTGGAAAATGTTATGGTATGGGTTTTAGAGTCACTTGCAAATTTGAATCTGGATTTGTGGTTATTTAAGGTAACTAAGTTTTTTGTAGGATTGCTGTTTGATATACATACGTCATTAAGTGCATTAAACCATCTGCCTTGTTCATTCAATTGTTTTATACATCCAGAATATGTTTTCAATTATATAAATCCATTTCATATTCACTATGCTTCTGATATAAGGAAAGATAAGTTGATTTCCAGATCTGAAACAAATATGCATTTAGGTTCTTTCTTTAGACTGCACAAACTTGTGTCCTGATTTGGGTTTGAAATGATGAAATAGTATGTTCTATGCTGCTCATTTCTGGATTTCATCATTACAATTTGAGTATATTGTGAAGCATATATGGTTGCACTATAGAAGCATACATAAATCTGCATTCTGGTTAATAGGTTCAGTAGTGGATTTGTTTTGTTAGGAAACCATATTCTGTTCTGTTTGGTTAGTGTTCAAATGGATTTTAGTGATTCTCTTTATGTGAATATCATGTTCAGACAAGTTTCATATATAGTTCATCTTAGTGTGCATTCTGGTTTCAATATTACCTTGACTGCATTATGGTCATATTCCGGAAAAGTCTTGGGTACTATTCATACATGATAATGAGAGCATCCTGATTTGTTTTGATGTCATCTTGGTTTGATTAAGCTGTATCCATCCTTGTCCAGAAATTGTTGAAATTACTTTAGTGTAGTATTCATCTTTTAGGATTTAAGGTTTGAACAATGTATGATTTGTTTAGTTTTTGAACTGTTTGATGGGCTGAATGAGACTATGTTGATGAATAAATGAGTAGCATGCATAAGGGCAGTTTTGGGTATGAAAGTAAGCATAGGGGTAGATTGGTCATTTCACCATTATTTGAGTATCATGTTAAAATTTTGATATGTTATACTGTTTTCATTGCTGGAATTGAATATAATTTCAGTTTGATATGTTGATTTTTAGTTGAATGGCATGAATGATGATGATTGTTTGTGGGAGGGGCATTTTTATAATTTTGCAAAATTTGGGGGTCAAATTGTAATTTTGCTAAATTTGCCTATTTGATGTAATTTTGCATGTTTGGATAGTTGTATGTTTAATTTGGCTTGTTTATGGTTTGAATGAATGATTTTTCTTATTTAGGGTTAAA
>CANUEY010032757.1:0-12278 GCA_948099555.1 Croton setiger
CATGTAAATGAGAAGTGATATGCATGTAACTTACGGATAATTATTAGGATGTCTATATGTTGTTGCATGCAAACTATCCTATATGCCTAAAATGTTTATAGCATTGTGCATGGTTAAGTTGAACCTTAGTAGGTTTAATAGAAATGATATTTGTCGAATAGCATGCTTATATGTGATTGACATATGTATGTATATATAACCATTTGAGGTCTTTTGCTTGTTTTGTAAACACTAAAATATGCAATCAATGGTATGTAATTAAGAATGATACATATGTAGCTCTTGGACTATTAATGGGATGTTCTTAGGTTGATTAAAGTGAACTAATTCAAATGCTTATATTGAATATGGTTCGATGAATGGATAGGCCACCCCTTAAAAGGTTGAGTGAAAGAATACTTGTATGATGACATGCTAGCTATGTGAATGGTGATGTATGCCTATGTATATATATATGTTAGTGTGATAATTTGGAAGTAACGTCATCCGATATATGTGTTTATAAAAAAAAAATGGCCTGTTTTATGATATAGGATTTTAGAATGAGGTGTTACAAACTATAAAATTCAATCATGCATAATTTTTCGAACCCTAAATCATAATACTAATTATTCACACCCTAAAACTAAATATGAAAAAAATTATATAATAATAAATTAGGAATAAAAAACATACCAGGAAATCGCTATAATTCCACTAAACCGTCGAAATTTTTACTATATTTGGTAATTTTTTGAATGTAAATGTGAAAAACTATAGAAATTTCCCCTTTTGTATACTACGGTGAAGTTCGCATTCCAGGATTGCGAACGCTGTTTCAGTGGAAACGCGCCCGCATTCGAGGATTGCGAACCTCTTAAACGTGCCACGTGGCGTTGTCCCAGCCTCTTCCATTAAATGCTGTCATTAACCCTGTCATTAACCGCCCTAATTCCTCAAGTTCGCAAATGGGGATTGCGAATTCAAGATTAAAAAAAAAATTTATTCAACTCGCAAACAACGATTGCGAGTTGAATGTATTCGCATAGCTCAAATGCGAGCTCCGTATCTGCTGTCCACATTTGAATTTTAAGCCCCATAATTGTATTTGATCTTGGATGAAACGACGCTATTTTTATGACTTAAAAAAAACAGGAGGAACGAATCAGCAAAATGCGGGGAGGAAGAACTCAAAACGCACAACAAAATGAAAGCTTCAAAACAGAAACGAGGAAAACAGATAGAAACAAAGACGAAAGAGGAAGGGAAAATCAGAGTGGAATCGAGAACAGAAGGCGAAAGAGGGAAGAAAGGAAAATTGACAGCGAAAGCAAGAGAGAGAGGGCAGAGGTGACAAAGAGGAAGAAGAAAAGAGAGAGAGAGAGAGAGAGAGAGAGAGTGAAATGAAAGGAATTGGGAAACAGAAATAGAAAACATTGAAAGCAGAATCCCGAAACAGAAGCAAAATCAGAAGGAAATAAGAGGAAGAGGAAAGATTGAAGATGAAAGTTGAAAGAGGTAAAATTGAAATTGGGGACAGAAAGCAAAATCAGAATGGGCAAGAGAAAGGAAAGATTGGAAGAAGAGGTTGGGCACGCGTGGAAGGCAACAAAAGAGGAAGAAAAATTGCCTACAAAAGAGGCAGAAAACAATTCTGAAGGGGGAGAGCTTTCTGGGGGCAGAAACGAGAGAAAAATGGAAGGAAGAAAAGCAATTGAGAAAACAGTAAGCTTTCCAGGGTTTTTGTTTTTGAATTTGGGGAATTTAGGGATTTAGAAATTGGGATTTCTGTGGTAAAAAAACCTTCCTTGTAATTGATTTCGAAAAGAAAGTCAGAATTCCCCATTTCAAATCAATTTGAAATTGGGGATTTCTGTTGTAAGATTATCAATTTCTTGCTTCAGAATTTTAAACTTTTTGGTGGGAGAATCTGTAAAAGCATTCTGGAATTTCAAATTCTACTTTTATTTTCTGCTCAAACATGTTTGGGATAATTTGGAATCCAGATTGAGAATGTTGTGTTAATGCTTCTGCCATGTATCCATGTTAGTTGTTGTGTTTCTTATTTAAGTTTGTTTTTGTTTTTGGATTCCAGTTCAGTAGTCTCTATTACCAATTGATGTTATGAGTATGAATGTCATCTAGGGCAGTTTGTTATTCTGTGTTGAACATAAGTTGTTCAAAATTTTGGTTATCATTAGGCCTCTTAAATCTGTTATAGCTTGCAGTTTCTGGTAGAACTTGTTATTGTTGATGCCCTGTTGCTGGTCATTTCTGTTATCCTTGGTTAACTGTTGCTTATTGCCTGTTTCATCTAGTTTTTATTTAGTTATGTGTCAATATTGGAGGTTACTCCCTCTATTTTGAACCTGGTTTCCTGTTTGAATTTGCTGTCATCAGCTTCTAGTTTTCAAACGAAAGGGGTGTTGGTTCTTTTTCTTCTAGTTGCCAAGGCTTAAATCTTAAGTAAGCAAAATGCTGTTATTTAAACTGTTGAACCAATTTGTTTTGTTGCTGCTGTCTTAACTGCTGGGTGGAAGTTTGAGTTTTCTGGTGTAGCTTTTGTCACAGGTATAAATTGGACATCTATTTGGAATAGGTTGTAATTGTTGATTGATTATTATACTCCTTTCTGTCACTGTTTGCTGCTTGCCCATTGTCTCTGTTTCTGTTTTGGGTTCCTTATATTTGTTTCCATTTTGGATTCATGGATTTTGTATGCAGCAATGGTCTTTTTTTTGTGTGTGTTTATGTTTCCTCGTTGCCCTTCTTGCTGCGAAAATTGAATGTCAAAAGAAAATGCTTTAAAGACCAAGTTATTTTCGCTATATTCATAAATGTTTTTTGGTTCTTTGCAACCCTATGTTTAATGCTTCAGTCCTTGATTTCTTTTTATTTTCAAAATTATATGATTTTGAATGTTTGTGGATGCTGCAAATGGACAGACTGACCTTGTTGTTGCGGTTTGGATTTAAAATTTCCTTTTTTTGCTGCTACTATCTTATTGTGGGTTTCCAATTTCAACATGTTCTGTTGTTTCTGTTGTTAGAGTTTAAAATGCTAACTAATTTGAGATTCCATTTCCATTGTCATTGGTTTATGTTGTTAAAGTTAGGCTTCGTTGAATTGTCGTCGCATATGCCCGTTGTTTATGGTTACTGTTTTGCTTACAGTCATGTTGAAGCTACTGTTTACTATTGGTTAGGCTAAGTAGGCGCTAATATTGTTTGTTGTTTATGCCATTTCTAGAAGTTCACCCTTGATAAATGACCTTTTGCCTAAATGCTTTTGCTATCAAATCTCTATTTTCAAATACCGCAGAATGCTTGTAGTGGCTGCTGTTCTATTTTCATTATGATCTAAATTTTTAATCTTTCAAGTCTAGCTTTCAGTTTGCAGTTTCAGTGTAATCGCCGTCACCGTTTTAAAACCTGTAGTTGAGTATATTGTTTTCGCTGTGCTTACTGTTTCTAGTCAAAAAATGATGTAGAAAGTCACTGTTCTTAGGTTGTTTTGTCTACTTGTTTCAAATGTGAGCTTTCTGGATTATGTTCGAAAGCAGGCAGTAAGCATCTTTGCTTTGGGCTTTCTTTTAGTTTTAAAGGCTCAATTTTGTGTCTGTTTTAGCCTCGTTCCGTTTTTGCTCTTGTTTCTGCCTCTGTCTAGCATGTTATGTATGCCTGTCTCTTTTTGTTTCTGCCCTTGATCAAACTGCATACGTCGATGTATTCAAGTTGTTTGCAGTTTTTTTCATTTTAGTTTTGCCCTTATTCATAACCTGTTTACATCCAAAGTCATCCTAGGAAAACCTGCTAGAACTTTTGATTGATAGTTTAGTTATGTAAAGTCCATGGGGAAAAACATTAGGAATGGCATGACATTCCTTTGTAAGTCAGTCACAATAGTTCATCAGCATGTTTTGGGTTTCAATTGGCTGCTAGAACTCTTTCAAAACCGGTAAAGTTTCCTGAGTTCTGTTTATGTAACCCGCGGTAACCTAGGGACTATGTAACCTAGAAACTATTTTGAATATTTTGCATAATTCACAAACTGTTTTGAATGTAGGGATTGTTTTGGCATAGTGGCATGTTTTAAGGGTTGTATGCACAATTTCCACATTGTTAGGGACCGCTTTGATAATTTTCGCATTAGTTAGGGGCTTTTTTGTGATTCTCAAATGTTAAGGGATTGTTTTGTCTTATTGTATGTTTAAGTGCTGTGTTTTGGTGATTTTGCATGATGTATGGACTGTTTTGGTAATTCTTCAAATTTGGAGGGCAGTTTCGTAGTTTTGACATATATTAAGGATCTTTGTGCAATTTTTACATGCTTTGCGTATTATTTTAGTAATTTTGCATAATAGGGATTGTTTTGCAAAGTTTATTTGTTTCATGGATTGTTTTGATAGCTTGGTATGTTTTAGGGGCCTTTTAATAATTTTTGAAAATGCAAGGACCAAACAACTAATTGCCATGATCTACGGTACCTTTTTCTAATCTTGCATGATGGTCTTGAAATGTTATTTTACATGTTTGTGGGGTGTTTTGGTGATTTAAATAAATTATTTGGTTGCAATTGGGTAGAATGTATTTAATTAGGACCAAAATATAATTATTTTCTGCTAAGTAGAAAGAATAATTAGCTTAGGACTGTGAAAGATTTAAATTCTGTAATTTATTCTCCGGTTTTACTGCTTTCTGGTTTGTGTTTACCCAAACGACTTTAAATCACCGAATTAGGAACATCGTTAGATTCACTCAATAAAACTTAACTTAAATTTGGGAAAACAAAGTGGTTTTTGGAGGCCGATAAATCCGAGCATTATTAGAAATGAAATATCGGTGGCGTATCTAATTCTTTTACTCAGATCTTTTTGGTTCTAAACCTTGCTTTTCTTTTAAAATTAAAATGGAGTCAAATTTTATTAAAATTGGATTAGTTTTCTTAAAAGCACTAAAAATGATTTCCGAAAGATTACGACTCAAATATTTTTAAGATCGACTAGTTCGGCATCACGCATTTAAAAGTTTATTACTGCTTTTCGAAATGAAAATTCAAAGTTCAAAATTGGGCAAGAATTAGATCGTAAACTGGAAAAGAACCTAAAACTCGTTTTTGTTCCGCTGCGGGCATTAATACTTTCAACACTCAGTATCGTTACAACATTGAGGTGGATGTTATCCGAACGAAATTGGAAATTACCAAATAGAAAAATAATAAACATTTCTCCTCATTCCTTTTTGAGGTGTAGAGCCGAAACTGCACAAATGATCAACCGACCTTCAGAATAAGAGTAGGTTGACAAAATTATCAAAAATTTGCTACCCATTTATCAGTCACAATTACAGACCCAATATCTGTCTACGTTTCAGTCACTCATTGCAACTGCAACTAAGGTGGAAGATTTAATTCAGTTGGGTCAGCGAAAAGATGAATCATTCACCTCTAAATACAAGAAACAGAATTGTTCTGGTCTGAGTTAAGTATATGAAATGGCCGATATTACTCCAACAAATCCTTTACGTGTGGAGAATTTGAGAAATAGTCAGTCAAGCCAGAATTATACTGATCTTGGCATGCCAATCCTTTTGGTATTTTGAGAGGCAATAAAAGCAAGTTACTAGAAGCCTTTAGAAGCAAAACCTTCACCTAACCCGTTACCTGCTGGCTACAGGGTCAATGAATACTGTGAGTATCATCAAGGAAATGAGCATAACACAGAAGCCTACTGGACTTTGAAGAACCGAATCCAAGAATTAATGGACAATGGCTCAATCATCCTTAAAAGTAAACCAAACATCAACACTAATCCTTTGCCTAACCATATGATAAATGCAATTGTCATCAAAGAAGAATTGTTCGATCCTTTCGAGCTTTTCTTACAAATGAATGAAATATGTGTCCTGGATTTAAATGACTTTTCTGAAGAGGTTGATGCCATAATTCGAAGCGGGAGACAGTTTGAACCCGTTATTTTGGACAAGGTCTCGAGTAAACCTTATGAAAAAACACCAGAACCGAAAGAAGATTCAGTACTAACCCAGTTGAAGAAAACTCAAGCTAAGGTATCAATGTGGAAACTATTGGCATCATCTTTTCCTCATCGCCAAGCTCTTTGCAAGGCTTTGATTCAACTTCAGACATCGGTGGAAGTAAGCCCCGAAAAACTCGTAGCCACCTTAACACAGGCATCCAAAACACGAAATATTGGATTCCCTGATGAAGACTTTCTTGGAAAATTGGGGAAGTCATAATGATGCTTTATATGTCACATTTTAAATTAGGAATAAGATTGTGCCCATGGTGCTCATTGACAATAGGTCAGCTCTGAATGTTTGCCTATTAAGAGTAGCAAGTTGCCTATGTTTGGATGTTACTGATTTTGCACCTTCTGACTAAATAGTTAAAGCTTATGATAACACCCAGAGAGAAATTTTGGGTGTTGCCACATTGACAGCAACGGTTGGACCGGTAGAAATGGAAATCCCGTTCCAAGTAATTGATGTGCCCACAAGTTTCAATCTCCTCTTTGGAGGATCGTGGATACATCAAGCTAAAGTTGTGCCTTCCTCACTACACCAAAAGGTTAAATTCTTATATAATGAGACAATAATTACTATTCAAGGGGACAACTACAGTCAACTCAAAAATACCAAGGATCAACTTCTCATTGAGGTTAGTCCTGCGAGCACAAGCATATCACTTTCTGGCTTTCAATATGACACTATCTAATGTATAAAAGGTGGGGTGTCAAGTCCCTATGACATCTTTGATTTCAGGACAATGTAGATCAATTGTATGGTGGGTATGATGTTGAAAATGTCTTACTTGCCTGGGATGTCAATGAAAAGATCAGGTAAAACAACTCCACTCGTGCTAGCTTAGGAGAGTCCGATAACTAATGACACTTTTGGTTTGGGATATGAGCCAACAGAAGAAGATTTATTGGAAATGGACCTTAAGTCTTAAAGGGGCCACAACTCGCGGAAGAGAGACATCATAATGTGTCCTTATTTCCGGATCCTCAATAGCTACTTTGTCAAGCCTAGAGAAAAAATTCCATATTGTGGTTTCAAGAGCCATTTTACTGTCGTAGAGCCAGAAGGATGCTGTCAGGATTAGAGATGTTTGCTGATGTTCTTAAGAAAGAGAAGGAATCAGAAGCACCACCTGACCAACTAGTGGAAGATTTATGCAACCTAGTCTCTTTGATGAAGTTCTTGTGATTACAAATTCTGAAGGAATCCTAAACCTGGTGTATCTGATCACACCAACCCAAGGACCTTTGACCAATTGGTATGCTAAGAAGGAATAACCCATTGTTGTTAAACCTAGTACCGAGTCTAGTCTTTCTAAATTTGAGTTAGTGTCTAGTTCTTCTGAGTCCAAGTCTGAGTCTGATTTTGAATCTTCTGAGTTGCAAAACCCTGACTTTAAGGCTGATATAACTTTAGAGGATGATTCCCTCCTATTCAATAAAAATATTCAATTTTCTGGTTACCCCGTTTGTCATTGTTTCCAAGCACATTCTGGCAAAAATAATGAAATAAAAGAAACAAAAGAAAAAAAATAATAATTGGCAAAGTGGATTAATTACATTCATTGCATGTGATTGTGTTAACAAAGTTTAAATTGCTAAATGCCTTAAAAAATTCGCTGACTGTTTCATTTGGAAGCCAAGTGACATCACAGGAATAGATTGTGACACCCTAAACCCAAATCCTACGTCGTTTCGACGTCATTACATACATTACAATCATTTTTAATTAAAATGCATTATCATTTGATATGGAATATGACATGAATATGAATTATATGATTTGGAAATGGCAATACATGAAATAGATATGTTAATTAAGCTATGTTTTAAGTTCGTTTACCATCGAAAGACATAAACGGAGCCAATTAGGATTTTTGGCTCGCGCGACCGAAAAATGTCGGAAATGCGTAATTCTAAAGCAAATGATTTTGATATGTTAATATATGTTTATAAACATGATTTAAAGAGTTTTGGAACCCTAATTTTACGACGATGTCGTACGGTTTCGGTTCCGCGAAAATTGTCGAGGTTTAGAGTCAGATTAGGGCCCCGACTGAACTGCGAATAATGATTTCGATTTTTACGAAACTTCAGACATGTTTTATATGTATTATTTTGACACCAAAAACATTTTAAAATTGGTGCTGGGACAGAATTAGAGGCTGGAATTGGTGAAAGAATGTAAGAAAGTGAATTAAAATTGCTTAAGGGTTAAGTTTTGAAGAGGTGGAAATAATAGATATTTGGTCAAAAATTGAAGTAGCTGCTGTCATTAGAGGTTGCTGGAGTGTTGTGCTAGCAAAAATGAAGAGGTGAAGAGGTGGAGAAGGCTGGAGTTGAGAGAAAACAGAAGCAAAAATGAGAGAGAGAGAGAGAGAGAGAGAGAGAGAGAGAGAGAAAGAAAAGGAAAGTTAAAAGAGAAAAAAGAAGAGAACCTTGTGATCCAACATCTGTGTTCTTAGGGTGTTTAGGGGGAGTTTAGAAGTGATAGATAATGAGGGGAGTGGTTGGAAAACGAAAGAAAAAGAGAAACCAAATTCTGGTTCAGAAATTCTAGGTTTTGACAGTTTCAGGGTGCCTACTTTGTGGGCTTGTATCTTTTAATCTAGAGTGCATGGGTGAATTTGGTTTCGATGGTTCAATAGAGGGTGTATAAGGGAAGAGGTTGGTGGTCTTGGTACCGAAAAACCGTCGGAGGTGGACGGACGAGCTGTTGAAAGTTGGGAGAAAAACAGGAAAAATCTGGAATTGTTGAAAAAAAAGTGTGAGGTACCAACTTTGAGAGATTATATCTTACGATCTAGAGGGTTTAAGAAATTTCAGCCCGATGGTTAGATAAAGGGGGTGTAGAGGAAGAGAACGGTGGTTGTAGCTTGCTAGAAAGCCACTGGAGGAGGACGTACGGTCGCCTGAAAGTTGGTTGGAGAACTAGGGTTTCAGGCAGAAACAAAAGCAGGAGAAAGGAAGAAGAATATCAAAACGGCAGCAGAGGCTGCATTTTGATCAAAAGGGACGCACTCTAAATGACAGCCAAGGCTACATTTTGGCTGAAACCCTTCGGTCCAAAACGACACCCTTCCTTGCGTTTTGAGGCGTTTTACGCGCCCAACACCTATTTTTGGTAAAAATTGAATTTTGGCCCCTGAACTTGTTTCCCGCATGCATTTTAGCCCTTCTGGGCAGTTTTGCAATTATTTTTAATTTCAGATTGGTCCTTGGACTTTTAAATATTTATATTTTTGATCCAGAGACTTTTATAAATTATATTTTGACAATTCCAACCTAATTTCGATGTCCTGAATCCGTTTTTGAAATCAGAAATTAATTTTAAGATCGTTTTAAGCCCAAAAATTAGAGATTAAGTGTTTTATTAGAGATTTTATTTATGATGTTAATTTTAGTCTAGTAAAGAGTTTATTTAAAATTTATATTTGGTTTAATAGTTATAATTATGATAAATTATAATTATTATATGATAAATAGAGATTGTTAATTATTTTTAATATATTATTAAATGATTTTAAAGTGGAAATTTTTACAAATTGAGTTTAAATTCATAGAAAATTATACGGATTAAATTTAAAATTCAATTAAATCAGAGAATCAAATATTAAATCATGCATCATAGCATATATGGATTCCTAATTTGATTAATTGAACATTATTGCTATATTATGCATTATAGGAGCATCGAGTTCGTAGGCGGCACTGGGTAAGCAACCCGAGGCCTAACCGAGCTTACTGTAGAGAGGTAAGTGTTAAATCCACTTATATGTGTAGAGATGACTTTGTGATATTGTCAAATATGCTTTATTAAACTGTTTGGACCGGTACTGAAGCCCAATCATCTATGATATATGGAATTGAGATTATATGATATTGTTGAGCTGTTTGGACCGGTACTGAAGTCCGGTTAACTAGAGATATCTGATATATGAATTATATTGTTTGTGGTTTCTGAGTCGGTACTGAAATCCGACCAGTTGAGTTATATGATCTGATATTGAATATCTATATGCTGCTATAACTGATATTGAAGCCCGGTCACGTGATTATATGAGAGATGATATTATGAAATGTATATTGCATAAATGCATTTCCACAGGACTTAATTACAAGCGTTGTGATTATCGTAGCCAGTGAATTTCACCAAAAGAAACCTACTATTTCTATATGTTTGACAGAGAGTCCTGCGGGTCTATATTGATATAGAAAGACCTACGGGTCCTATATGCTACAGAATGATCTTCGGATCTTACAGAGAAAGGGTGATCTTCAGATCCCTATGACCGACGGTATTCCGGGTCTTACATGTTCACTGGATCCAGTCAAAGAATCTCATGCGGTGAAATTCCCAGGGCAACACATGGTCGATAAATCACAGCTAAAGAAAAGAAAGACATGTCATTTTTCATACTATGCTATAGAGATGATGATATAAGATGAATATGACCTGAATTGATTGATAATTGATATGTTATGCTAAATTGCCTTATATGTTGGCTTTATATCATTGTGGTTTATAATCGCTGAGTATGCGACTCACCAAAATCGCAATATATGTTTCAAGTCAGCAGTCTGAGTAAAGTACTGACGCTTCACTCGTCTATGCTCAGGTTGGTACAACTGAAGCCTAGGTCTCTCTCCCTCTCACCACGTCATTTGTAAATGATGCATATAGTTTTTGGTTTATGCTTTGTTTTGTAAGCATAATTATGTGTTTTGGCATGTAAATATAAAATGTTATGTTTATATGTCTTTGGATTAACAGATGATTATATACATGTTTTGAGATATGTAAATTATATATGAATGAGTATGTTTTATAAATGCATAGTAAGACATGTTAATTAGAGATAAAGGTAAAAGAGATTTTTGTAACATACTTTGATATATATATGAAATGTATAATATGATGATATGATATGTGTTAACAGGACTAAAAAGAGAGTAATATATTATAAAAAAATGGCATGTTTTATGACGTAAGTGTACAAGTAGAGGTGTTACATAGATCCAGCAATAGCAGTACATAAGATTTCAACTTATCTGGGGGAAAAGCCAGTTAAATAGAAGTTGAGAAGGATGAAACTAGAATGGTCTTTGAAGATTAAAAAAGAGGTATCCAAGCAGTTAGAGAACAAGTTTATAGAGCCCATTGCTCATACAACTTGGTTAGCCAGTATTGTACTAGTTTCAAAGAAAGATGGGAAGGTAAGGATGTATGTAGATTATCGAGACTTGAACAAGACTTGTCCCAAAGATAATTTGCTTTTTCCACCTATGATATGCTAGTTGATCGAATGGCTGGACACGAGATGGTCTCTTTGACTGATCTTGCTGTCGGTTACAACCAGATAATGATGCATCTACCTAAGAAGGAGAAAGCAGCCTTCATTACAGAATAGGCACTTACTGTTATAGGGTTGTTATCGTCCGCGAGGGAGCGACGACGAGTTTTATGGTTTGTTTTCAAACTACGGCCAAATTCTTGCCCAATTTTGAACTTTAGATTTCCTTCTTGAAAAGCGATGATAAAACATTTTTTGCACGGTGCCGAACTAGTCGGTCTTAAAAATTTTGAGTCACCACCATTTAGGAACCAATTTTAGTTTTTAAGAAAACTAATAAAAAGTTGATTCCGTTTTGATTTTAAATAAAAGGCAAGGTCTGAACCAAAGATTTTGGGTAAGAGGGTTGGTTACATCAGCCGAAATTTCATTTCGATTGACGCCTGGATTTACTAGCCTCTAAAACCAATTTTTTTTTCTGCAATTTAAGTTAAAAATTTATTTGAAAAAGCCAATTTCATTATTTAAGCTATCGATGTTCCTAAATCGGGGATTCAAATCTTTCGCACAATCACAAAATAGAACGCAGTAAATTGCGGAAATTAAAGTGCGGAAAATAAAAATGTCCACCCCTTAGATCTAATTATTTTTTCTTCGATTTAGGAGAAATAATGTAACGTCCTCTCTTATACCTTACGTCATAAAACATGTCATATTTTTTTTTATATAAACTTATATCATCTTTTAATTTCCACATTAACCTATTCCAATTCAAGCATTAACCAGCGTATATTAACAACATAAACCAATTACCAAACATACATATTACAATTCTTTATTTACATATCACTATGCCTTATTATCCCAAAACTTAATAAACATATATATATATATAAACCAATTACCAAACATACATATTACAATTCTTTATTTACATATCACTATGCCTTATTATCCCAAAACTTAAT
>CANUEY010032840.1:0-34251 GCA_948099555.1 Croton setiger
ATTTTATTAAATAATTACATATTTATTTTTTTATCATCCTAGACAAGTCTGAAGGTTAGAAGAAAAGTTTAACTTTTAGAAATTGTATCATCGGGTCCCTAACGTTTGGAATAATAGACTCTCAGGCCTTTCCGTCCAAAAACGACGTTAATCAACGGAAAAAGTCAACGATTTTTTTCTCCAATAAATATTTCATTTCTTTAAATTAGAAATATGATTTTTCTAATATTTGTTAATTTCTGCAAATAAAAAATATAAGTTTTCTAATTTTTGTTAATTTCTCCAAATAAACACTCAATTTTCTGTAAACTCTTTTTAAATTTTCCGGAAAAATTAAACTTTTTCTTCTAACCTTCAGACTTGTCTAGGATGATAAAAAAATAAATATGTAATTATTTATTAAAATCTTAATTGAAAGAATAGATAATTGCTATAGTCATAAAAGGTGAATGATTGTGCTTTACACAATAAAATTTTATCACATCACACTTATACAATAAAAGTATTTGGTGCAGTTGGTTAACATGCATTTCGAGCCTCAATGTTGTTATTTTTCATATTTATAGTAAGTGGACCCCACAGGTTTGATTTAATAATTAGAATGGTTCGATTCAAATAAATCATGGTTCGATTCAAATAGTCTGAAGGGTAGATTTGTTATTTTGAAAAGAAAAAAAAAACGTTTACTTTAACCATTGACTAACGGTCAAAGGACCTCAGAGTACAATTTCCAAAAGTTAGGAACTATTTGATACAATTTTAAAAATAGAGGGACCTACGAGTCTATTAGGCCAAATTTCAGGGACCCAATAGTAATTACCCCAAAAATAAAAGCTGTTCACTAAAAAAAATGCTTTCATATTTACTTTCTTTGTTGACTAGTACTATTGATGATAAAATAGTTATGATACCACCATTCAACTATTCATATCTTTTCCTTCACTAACAATCATATTATAGATTATGAGAAAAGTGTCAATGAAAAGGTTTCGTCAAAGAGAATTGAAATATGACCTTAGTTTCGCCAGAGCATCACTAAAAAATTGTGAAAACTCCTTGAAATTTTTTATAGGTGGATTATTTGAGTACATTTTTTGAGACCTTCCGTCCACCGAAAGAAAAAAAATAAGACTAAAATTATATTAGACTCGTAAGTTACTTCAATTTTATATACTCATTTGCTATAATCGGTGCTGAAATTGAAAAATGAGATTTTGAATTTTAAAATTTCATTTTGGTTTCTAAAAGTGTGTTTTGGCAAACGAAATATTAATCTGTGTCTAAATTTAAACGTACAGTATTAAATTATGTACACGTAAACATTAGAGCGCTACAAAAGTTACGCGTTAATTTATATCTGAAGCGTATGGATAGCTTTTGAAGCATGAGAGGATATTGCTTTGGCCTATCCGTACTCACCCACTATATTAGAAATGCAGGGTTTCCCTTTTCATTTTTTGTCACAAGTCATATTTTGTAACAAACTTGAAAATTTCCTATGCAGGTAGCCTTCTCTTTATTAACTTACATATTTTTTTCTCAACAAGAAGACAAAAGCACAAGTGGCTTACATGTCTGTTGGCCCAATACATACATGCCTGGGTTCCAATCCTTCACCCATCCAAAGAGTGCTTGCTTGAGTTAATAATAACTAAGGTTAAAAAACAAATACCAACAGTAGCAGGCAAAAGAGAAAGGTAACGGAGCCACGTGATGTGCCAAAGCGTTCCCACGCAAGCAATATCTTCGTTTGTTGACTAAACTCACTGCAACGAAAATACCATCCACGTGTCAAAATCTGACGGAAACTTCCCTACAAATCTACTTTCTGATTGGTCGTTCATCAATTAAATACAATAAACGTATTCACCCGGACGCCGACCAAATATGCCACACTCGCCTTAGTTCAAAAAAAAAAAAAAAACACTTCAAAGTGAAACAGAGGAAGAAAATGGAGATGAAGACAGAGCCCACTTTCAATTTCAAGAAAGGAAGTGTTTTTCCGATGAAGAGAAAATTAGTGAAGCGAATGGTTTTTGATTCGTTGCTCCAATCTTTCGCTTCTCTCTGCACTTCCCGCTTCTTTGGAGAACCAATCAACCTCTGTTTCCCCAGAAAAAATTCTTCCACCAAAATAGCTAATGTCGAATTCTGATTTTGTACTTTCAATCTTTGTCTTTCTTTTTAAGTTTTTGTTTTTCTTTGCATATATCTGAATATTACTATGTCTTTCTTGAATTTGTGAAATTTGAATTGAATAATATACTGTTTTGTTCGAGTCATGCGATATCTTAGTTTTACGGATATCATGGTCATTCCGATGATGTTACCTTCGTGATTAGACGATATTGTTACTGCCACATCGCCACTGTCTGTTCTGAGGTTTATATCTCCGGCAAGACCAAATTCACATTCATGCCATAATTATGCAACTTTCATATTATATTTTCAAGTAGTATCGATTTGTCGGGTCACGCGAGTTCTTCATAGATGCCATGCCCATACTATAGTTTCAACTGGTTTCTAATTTTCTCCATTTCAATGATAGTATGACTGCCACATCGATCGCGGGCGTAAATTCTCAACTAGAATGGACATTTGAGTGCGATTTATTGCCAGCGGCGAGCGGTATCACGGTTGCCACTAACGACGGAAAACCATTCAGTGCATACTCACCGTGGGACCGAAAACCGAACCCGTGTCATGACTGTTGATAGTTCAACCGGGTTTTAAAATAAAAATATTTTCATCTCGATCGTGGATTCATCATCACCGAGCAAACCAATTCTGATATCTACAATTTCACCCTAATGAACTAGTTAGTTCATGGAAATTGCTATAAATTCGAGCATCGTAACATCCAAAGTAGATACTCCAGCTTGAAACTAAATCCAAGCACCTGCAACCAACTAATCCAAGAAATAGCACCCAGTAAAAGTAAAAGTGGGTCTTAGTAGAAATTTCAAATTGAAAATATAAAAGGATAGAAATTAGAAAGAAAAAGAGACACACACTGTTAAATGTACAAAAAAGTGTCTAGCAGAACCCAAGAACAGAGACAATTGTAGAAATGGCGGAGACACAACACAAGCCGAGAAGAAGGGAAGAAAACGATTTGCAGTTCATGAATTTCTGAAGGGGTCCACCACAGATATTCCGTTTAAGAATTGGATTTTGTACGCGTTTTAATGTTCCAACTTACCACTTTTAACTCACATCATTCATGTCTTATGGATTTTAATTTTAACATTACTTAGTTGGAATCTTCGTGACTTTCTTAAATTATAGAGATTAAATGCCAATTTTGTTTAATTTAAATATTCAGAAATTTTCCATTGATCAGTATAAAAAGGCATATCCCCGTCGGGCCTCCTTCATACACGTGCGGAAGGAAACTTTCCTACCAAGTCTCTTTTCTCTGATTATCCTATAGTGGAGTAAAATAAGCATAAAAAACACTCCAAAGTAAAACAGAGAAGAAACAGGGGAAGAAATGGAGATGAAGACAGAGCCCACTTTCAATTTCAAGAAAGGAAGTGTTTTTCCGATGAAGAGAAAATTAGTGAAGCGAATGGTTTTTGATTCGTTGCTCCAATCTTTCGCTTCTCTCTGCACTTCCTGCTTCTTTGGAGAACCGATCAACCTCAGGCTCAGCTTCTCAAAAAAAAGGAAAAAAAGATCTGCCGCGAAAATAGCTAACGTAGAATTCTGATTTTGTACTTGTAATTTTTACTTGCTTTTGTCTTTCTTTTCAAGTTTTTGATTTTCTTAGCTTGAATCTGGATGTTTCTATGTCTTTCTTTGATTTGTTGAATTGAATCATTTACAGTTTTGTATTAATATACACTTACTAATTCGGACCGGGTCAATTAGTTTCTTAGTTTTACAGATATAAATATAATGGTCATTAATTCCGATGATCTGATTACACGATATTGTGACTGCCACATATATCGCCTCTGTTTGTTCTCAGGTGGGTGTTTCCGGTGGCGGAGGCAGGATGGGAATATTGGGGGGCAACAATACTATAAGCAGTACAGTCGCCGCTGCAACACAACAGGGAACGCCGGCTGCCGGGGGCACCATCTTTCGTTGTCCAAGGGTTTGCCGGTCGCCGGTCGGGCACGTGACCCACCGTCCCCCCTCCCCTCCGCCGCTGGGTGTTTCCGGCACGACCGAATTCACATTCACTGCAATAATAATTTTATTTTCATATTATATTTTCAAGTAATGTCGACGTATCGGTTCCCGCGGGTTCTTCTTCTTGATTGATATCATGCACATACCAATAGTGTCTCTCCGATTTCTCTCCACTCCACACGATATATACTATGACCGCCTCAGGTCGGTTTCGCCGGCAGAAATGACCCAATTCACATTCAATGCAATAATAACGATGTAGTTTTCTTATTCTCAACTAGTACCGCCGCTGTATATTCTCAGGTGGGTGGTGATTTCTTACCCGCGCCGTTACCACCATAGACGGAAATGTTGGCATACATACCCATAAAATCGTAGGTTCCACATAAGAATTGGATTTGTTTACCGGTGAGAGAATAAATATAAAAAATAGAAAATAAAATTTATTAATTGGAGCTGCAAAAATAGGTCTATGAGTGAGACAAAGATGGGGTGGGACCATTAGGAATTACTAATTAGATTTGTTTACGTTTGCTGTTGTAACTTTACCACTTTTAAACTGAGATCGTATTACGGACATTCTTCCGTCGGAATCTTCTTGTCTATTTAGGACTTTCCAAAATTATAGATATTAAATTCTGTGTTAATAATGCTCAATAATTCATAATGGTCGGTAGAAAACCATATGCTTACTAGCCACGTACAATTAATCGCGAAAAATGATGACAAAACCAGTTAACTGGGGAGAGACGTCATAAGTAACCCCAAAGTCACCAATCAATATTGTCAAGTTACCATTTGCAATCAGGAACCAATAACGTAATCGTAGGTGCTCCAACTTCCATGCGAGTGAACACATAGGAATATTTTTTCGTAGCATAAACCACACCAATACTGGGCCACCGCACAGCGCTTGCTCTTTGAGTTCGAGGAGTTCGTCTCTTTCATCTTTTAGGAGTTCGTCTCTTTCATCTTTTATTTCTATTGTCTTGTCTGTCTCTCAGTTTGTAGTGAAGCACTAGTAGAAGAAAAGGAGAAGGATGGATGGTCAGAGAAACAACGACACCAGCAGTGGAGAAGCTCGCGGAAATGGCGGTGGTCAGGCTGTCCTCCGTCATCCTCCTCCCGGGGATAAGCCAATGAGACCACCAAAACGAGGAGGCGTGATGAAGGCCATTATAGGTGATATTAAATCAGCTTTCGTCTCTGGCTCCTCATCCGCTACTTGATCAAATCATATTTAGTAATAACATCATCTTATGCTTTCGTATATACTTGTGTTTTCTTCCTTTGTTTTTTGAAGAATTTTTATTTAATTAACTTAAATTAATTTCCTTTTTGCTTCTTCCAATTGAAATCATTATTAACTCTGTAGTACAATTAATTGTTCTTTTTACTTGGTGGTACTAAAATGGAAATAAATAGTCAAATTATTACATTTTAACCCAAAAAAAAAAATAACTGAAAAAATTTGAAAAATTTTAAGGATTAAAATGTAATTCGTGAAAAATTAGTCTTCGTCATCGTCGACTACCAAACCGACCATCCATTTCTTGGTAGTGGATCCTTCCCTTTTAGATTTTTCCATCACTTAGAGCATTATATATGGAATCAATTAATTAATAATATACCTAAACTATAAAATTTATAGTAATAAAATGAAATTACTATTTATTTTTATTTTAGGACGGTGTATGTGGGCAAGTATAACTTCAATTTTTTTTTTTTTAAAATATGATTCAAATTTAATAAATATTTATGAATAAGAATTAGAAAAATAGACCCATGCCAAAGATTAATTTTATTCATTAATAGAATTACATATTTTCTGTCTATTATGTCTAAAATTTTCTGTTTCAGGAAAATAAAACTGAATAAAAGTATAAATTTATTCAGTTAAAAAAATAATTTGTTAACTAATAAAATATAAATTTATTGAATTTAATTAGTCAATTACTATGTATAATAATTAACATTATCTTCTTATTTCAAAAAAAAAGGAAAAAAGAAAAAACTAAGATTATCTTGTATAATAAATAGGCTCCATTTGAAGTTTTAGCCGTTACACAACGGACACTCATACCGGCAACAGAATTCAAAAACTCTGAAAAAGAAGAACAAAAGCAAAAGCCACCCCTTTACTTTTCTTCCACTTCCTCAAAAACCTATCCTCATATATTTGTATTCTATGCTTCTTCAGCTTACTCATTTAATCTTCAAATTCCTTAAAAATGGGTTGTTGCATTAGCAAATGCAAACCCCAGAAATTAAATTCCATACAAGACATCAATAATCTTCCCAAAATTAACCCTAAATTTCCAATTTCCATTCCTACATCCAATCAAATAACTCCGATTTCTTCCCCTTCTACTTCTTCCACTTCCTATTCTGCTTGTACTGATATTTCTACTGATACTATTAGCTCATCATCTTCATCCTCCTCCACGCTGAAAGTTCGAACGTTTTCCAACGAGTTTTTATGGAAGAGCGTTAAGGAGAATCCGCACATTATTCGTATTAATTCAATTAAGGAATGTTCTGCAAATCTATATTCAAGAAAATGGGAGTCGCCTATGAAAAATTCAATTCCTGAAAGAATTATAGTCAAAACGACACCGCAGAAGAGAATTCGTTCAAACTCACCAACTCCATTGAATCGACAAAAGAGCTTTCGCAGAGATGTGGAGAGAATCAACAGCAACTCATTGCATTCTTTCCCTTTGAAGTCGGCATCTCCTAGTATGAGATTTAACGGAAGATCAGCAACTTCCATTAAAGAAAGTTGCTCCAAACGTAATCATAATAATAATTATAAGGTGAATGATTATTCAATATCTTTACGAAAGGGGAATCGTAATTCTTCTTTGACAGAGACTCGAATTCATCGAGTAAGTTCTAAAATCGATGATCTTGCAGTTCAACAAGCTCTAACACAACATGATAGTGATGCTGTTCCTATGGAGGAAGATATTGATAATCCTCTTATTTCTTTGGATTGTTTTATATTCCTGTAAATATATATATATTATTGTGTGTGCATGCATTTTTAACAACGCGTGTGGTGCATAATTCAGATTTTTTTGATGTTTATTCATTGATTAGAATTATTAGTCATTAATTTGAAATTATTGATTGGATCACATTTATGTACAGATCTTACGCATTGATTGATTGGAAATTATCCATGTTCGATATTAATGATATATATATATATATATATATATATATATATATATTAATATTTTTTTGTCTGTTTTATTATTAGATTTCTTGCTAATTTGCCTTCACTATCTGACCATATTGTACATAACTCCAATACTAAGGCAGGAATCATTTATTTTATCATATTTATAAATTGGTGGAGAGAAGGACCAAAATGTACTTTCTTGAAATTCAATGACTTGATAAATAAAATTCATGTAATAAATATAATGTATTGTAAACTTAAAATAAACTAGTTATAAATTGATTTAGGAAACTTGATATTGGTCCAATGTAGAAGGAAAAAGGACAGTGATATAAACATGAGAAAAAAATTACTATGAAATGTAAACTTATTAAGAAACATCTTGTAGATTGATTTGGAAATTTTGATCTTTGTTCATGCTAAAGCAAAATGTTGTAGTCTGAACAACATTTTGATAGAAAACTTGTTATAAAACTTAAGAAGATTGACAACTTACCTTTCTACATTGTAAATTAAATGTAAGCTAATTATAAACATCATATTATTATGAATTGAATTTAATAAACTAAATTTAAACGAATGATAAACAGTATAATTATAGGTTGTAGTCTTAAACTTATTGTAAACTACTTGTCAAACAGCATTTTCTTTTTATTTTAAATTGTGGGCGGTTCTAATATATAGCAGCAGTTTCTACAGTTAGTTTTTATTGTTAAACTTTTTACTCTATAACTAATCTTTATATCAATAAAAGAAATTTCAACGGAAAGTCAATATTTGTGCAAAACAAACCAACCAAAGGTGTGGAAGGGGAGATTGGGAGTGGAACCCCCGATCTTTGCCAGAATACTATTTTCTTGCTTCCTGATATTAAAGCATCAAAATTATGGTATTAATGGATGGTGTTGCTGGTTAAGTAGAGATTAGAAATGTTTTGTGTTATGTGGACGTCCTTCATAGGTGACATGGTAAAATGAAAAGTTGAGCAGATGTGATGGGTTATGTAATATGTCTATATATATGTTGATTGTTGAAGTTAGTAGGTCTGTGAATTACATCTAATTCCAAAGTGTTTTGAGTGATAATACTCCATATTCACACCAATTTCACACATTCCAAAATTCACAGCTTTGGAGATGTAGACATGAACACGGGCGGTTAGGCCCGTTTGGCCCGGCCTGTCGAATACGTAATCGGAAACGTTAGGAGGATAGTCCGGTTAAGGTTAAAGCTATTTTCAAACCGTGAATTGTATTGAATCAAAACCGTCAACGAATCATACCTTCAAACCGCCGGTTAACTTTTTTTAAAATAAATAAATAAATAAATAACCGGCGGTCTACCAGTTAACCGGCCCGCCATCACCCACCAGTTAACCGCGAATCGCGAGTCGGGCTGTGGACATATCTATGCAAATGGTCTAAAAGTCAGAGAATTGCAATTTTCTAGTTATGTGCAATAAATTTATCAATTTATATAATATATGAATATAATTAAATTAATAGTTGCACCTTTTTTTTAATAGTCTTTTGCAATTTGAAAGCAACATAATTCATGAAAAGTTGAGGATTTTTGCAAATGTAAAAAAAAAAAAAAAGTTTCCGAATTGTTGACCATATTAAATTAATTTCATACTTGAAATTTAAAGTCTATCAGATAAAACTAAAATAATTACATTGAATTTGCCTTACGTAAAATAAGTCATATACAATAATTAGACTATTAGACTAACTTTGATATTCTTAATCTTAAAAGAAAATAAACATTTTCTTTTTTAGTAAACAAACTTAGTACGATCAAAATTAGCTTAACCAATAATCTAGGGACATATGTTGTTTAATAGAAAGAAAATATTAATTTTTGGTTCAAAAATGAGTTGACTTAAAAGTGCAATTAAAACTATTTATTTCTTAAATTATTATGTTGGAAGGTGCGTGATGAACATATATTTATATTTATAAGTGGAGTTCTTGTTAGTACTATAAACGAATCAAGCCATTTATAATACAATATTTGACTCGGCTCAATTCGATTTGTTTGCATCCTTAATTCTAATAATCAAATGATGGGATAGAAGTTGATCCATTTAAAAAGAAAGCAGCTTATAATGAAATTGGAGCATGGGACCATTTGTACAATGGAGTGTAGTGCCGGCAGGAAATTAAGCTAATAAATCTTTGTATATGGTTCCCAAAATTCAATACGGCCAAATAAATATAACTAATTGGCAGAAATGAATTTCTGTCCTTCCTCTTATCCTGCATAGTTATAATTTGTAACATCCAAAGCGACAAGTGACGGGATGTAATGTAACCAACATGTACCAATGCAACCCCTTGAATAAGTTTATTCTAAATTTTAATTTTTGTTGTTTAATTTATTGCAAAATAAGTTTATTCTAAATTTTAAGTTACTTTTTTTTTTAAAAAAAATGTTTTACTCAAAGGTAATAATTACTAATTGTAAATTTTTTTATTATCTTTTTCACATAGAGATTTACGCACGTATAAAAAATCTTAAGAAGTAAATGAATTGGTAAGAGACTTTCCTGATTTAAGTGAGGTCGTGAATTAAACTCATTCATATATATAATCGTTTAAAATTCGGGGTCTGAGCTACACGACCGTTTAAAACTTAGGGTCAGAACTTTGCTTCCGAAAAGAACCTATTCGACTCGAATGAGGATTAATCTGGATGTGTCTAAAACATCTCGTGGTTAATTAAAAAAAAAAACTACTTAGAAGTTAGTTTGATATATATGTCATTTTCTTAACTGAATAAGATCTTCACTCCATTAGATGTGCTCCATGTGTTTGACATTCTTAAACTAGTTGTTACCTCCTTTCATATCAGCTAACCCTTCCTTTAGATCATCTGCAAATAACGTTTTATGTTACCCACAAGCTAAAGAATCAGGATTATACAATTTGAGAGTTTGAACACTTTTTATAAAGTTTTGCAAAACAAATTCTTAATATATATAATATCAATATCATTTAGCTACCAACTATTAATTATCAGCTATCAACAATCAACAATAGCTATGAGCTGAGACTATGGGACTAACAATCAATCAAATGGACTCTTAGTCTATGAGCTGGGACTATGGGACTAACAATCAATCAAATGGACTCTTAGTTCATGGGAACACGATGGTAGCATAGCATGTGAGAAGGTGATGAGTTAATACAAAATACATATTATTAAGGGAATAATACATTAGGCATTTAGCTTTACAAGAGACATGTAGGGGTAAGCATGTCTTTTATGACAATGATAAAACAGATTATTGCACGTGATATGGTTTTTGTCTAAATGGGATCAAATACTTCCAAAGTTGTTTTTGGGGATCTCTTCTTTTCTCTTCTCTTCTCTTCTCTTCTTGAGCTATTCCACTTTTGAAGTTGACAACAAGATTTGATTTTTTTCACCACAATCCGACGTCGGACCATCTTTTATATGGTACCAACTTCAACATTGGGTGTTTTCTCAAATAATTGTGTATTTTTTGTTACCTTCATTTGTTTGTTTCTTGATACCAATTATGGTAGTTGATTATATATTATTATACAAAAAATAATTAAAAATATAGAGTGAGAGGGATATTAATTGATTTATTAAAATATACTGCAATTTTCACAAATATATTGTAAAATAGCTAAAACTTATATATAAATTATTCAAGAATTTCAGTAAAACACATATTTTATAGTAATATTTATAATCCAACATACTCATTTATAAATTTTAGATTATTAGTGAAATTATAATATTATCCTTGGGTGGGACGAATATACTAAAACATATTTTCGTCTCAAACTCACAGCTAATTTCATTATTTTAAAATTTATCACTGCTCCGTCTCAAACTCGCAGCTAATCTCATAACATATTATTTGAGATATACACCTCTACTAAATCAAATTAAAATGTCTCCAACTTTTAAAGGTAAATGATCTACCCCAAACCAATCAAAGTTACATCCAATGGAAGTTGATGAAATTTGAAGTTTAGAATATGCAATTATTTTGACTTGTTATAATTTAAAATAATTGAATCTAAAATTTTAGAAAAACGACCGTATACTTAAATATTTTTCAAGTAATGTTTATTTAATAAATAAGTGGTAGGATAAATGTCTAAACTCTATAAATTAATGAGAAGTCTAGACGTCTTCCAACTCAATTAATTTCCAATGGATTCAAGTGAGTCTGCAATGACCCTAGCTCCTTCCCCACCAAATTTACAAAACCAAAGATCAAGTAGAAACATTTTAGCTTGGCCTTTTCCTCCTAACCAAACCAGTGACGTACCAAAACAATTCGTTTGGCCAAAAGAAGAGCTTGTTAGCGCAGAAAAAGAGCTAATGGAGCCATTAGTAGATCTTGAAGGATTCTTGAGAGGCGACCACGAGGCAACAGAGGAAGCAGCAAATTTGATTAGAGAAGCTTGCTTGGAACATGGGTTTTTCCAAGTTACTAATCATGGAGTTGATCTTAATGTTATTGATTTGGCTCATTATCATATGAAAAGTTTTTTTAAGCTTCCGAGTCAGCAGAAGCTAAAGGCTCGCACAACGCCAGGTAGTTTGTGGGGTTATTCTGGCGCCCATTCTCACCGATACTTGTCCAAATTGCCTTGGAAAGAGACGTTATCTTTTGGCTACCACCTAAATTGTTCCTATCCCATTGTGATAGATTTTTTCGAATCCAACTTAGGAATGGATTTTCACCAAGCAGGGTAAGAATTACAATTTGCCTATTACATAATTAGGATTAGTTTTTTTTTTTTTTAATTCAAATGAGAGAATTAATCCTTAACTAACACACACGTAGAGATAAATATTTGAACTCGTGATTGATATGTTATAACACACTAATCACTGGGTCAAGCGCTTAACTCCGTACATAAGTATTAGGTTAATCATGGACTACAACTAACCATACCTGAATTTATCATCTTTACCCACTTTGTTATTACTATTTTTGGAAAATCATTAATGAAGAGTCAAGTATTAGGTTTAAGTCAAGTCCAACAATCTTGCATAATATTTTTTTAAAGAAAATTCTCACGGTATTTAATAATAATAATAATAATAATAATAATAATAATAATAATAATAATAATAATAATTTTACATGTTATTTGAAGCATTTCTTATTGTTTTTTATTTTGTGTAGGGTTGTATACCAAAAATATTGTGAAGCAATGAAAGAGTTGTCACTTTCGATAATGGAACTATTGGCAATTAGCATGGGAGTTGATAGACTCTATTACAGGAAATTCTTTGAAGATGGTAGTTGCATAATGAGATGCAACTTTTACCCAACCTGTGAGGACCCAGCTCTTGTTCTTGGCACCGGACCCCATTGTGATCCTACCTCCCTAACCATACTTCATCAAGACAATGTTCAAGGTTTACAAGTTTTTGCAAACAATATGTGGCAGTCTGTTCAACCTCGTCGCGATTCTCTTGTTATCAACATTGGCGACACTTTCATGGTACGTAACCTTCGTTTAACAAAGTATATGAAACATTTTTAGGACCCAAGTGCTAAGTTATTAGAAACAAATGGTTATGATGGCTAATAATTTTGGTTGTTTACGTGTAGGCATTATCAAATGGGTTATACAAGAGTTGCGTTCATAGGGCAGTGGTAAACCAGTACGAGGAGAGAAAATCGTTGGCATTCTTTCTTTGTCCAAAACAAGACAAGGTAGTGAGACCCCATTTAGATCTTTTGAACAACACTTCGCAAGGGCAAATTAGGAAATATCCCGATTTCACCTGGTCTGATTTGCTTCATTTTACTCAAAATTACCACAGAGCTGATGATTCTACCCTCACCCATTTCACCAATTGGTTGCTTTCTTCCACCTCTTCATCATCCGCAGCACATCACTAGCAGCTTTTCCCCCCGTTTTAATGTGTCGTTTTCTTATATTTATATTATAAAATTGCTAATAAGTGTTGTCGTTTTGTAAATTTGCTGGTCTCGTATATTTAGATTTAAGAAACTCTGTTTGAAGAGTATTATGTCTTGTATAAGAAAGTAATAGCTGGCCGTAAATATATTTCAATTTTTATAATTTGTTACTATTAATTAACACCTTTTTTATTGTAAAATGTCATTAGAATTATGATAAAATAAATTAATTTATTTTGAATTTGGATAATTAGTTTTAATTTTTTTATCATATGTAGAAATTTGATTTATAATTTTACATTCGATAAGGAGAATTTATTGCAATTCATTTGAAGTTTTATTTAATTATATTATCTTTAATATTGCTAATTTATTTTTGACATAAATATTATTAATTAGAACTGAAAATATGTGTAATACAATATAGTCAAGTATCCCAAAAAAGAAAGCTAACATTTGTAGAAATTGAAGCAGCTAAAATGGGAACGGATTTATTTACAAGCCTTCTAACCCAACCCAATTTAATAAACCGCAGGTTTGAAAAGAAACAGCAGTCGTCAACAATATTGCTAATGTTTTTAATTATTCTCCATAATCATATCATAATTAAAAGTTAATATGTTTTTACGATTCAAGATTATTTCTTATAATAATTTATAAAAATAAAAATTGGGTGTTCATTTTTTAAAACAAGATAAATGGGAAGTATCTCACCCGTTCATATTTCATTAAGTAATTATCATCGATGCTAAATGGTGCGATTGCAAGTTTTTTTTTTTTTTTTTTTCCAAAAATTAGTTGAACTGAGTTTTGAAATTAATGACTTTGCATTTTTAATTTTTAAAATCGACTTTGTCGTAAATCACATACATATGATTACAAATTAAATAGAGAAAATTAATTTTGTCTTGATGGATATTTCATAATACTCAGTCATAAATCCGCAGTTTGATGCAAATTGTACCTATTATCAATTTGGGAAATTATAAAAAATTGTCAATTTTTTAAAACTTATTTTTTTTATAAATGTTATATATTTTGAAATATTAGGTAAATGTCATATTTTTTTAAAATGTTAATAAAATCACACTTTTAAATACTGGTAAATTTACATGTATTTTGTTATATCATATTGGAAAATATACGTATTTATTAATAAAAAATATGAAAATATTGATAAATACATATATTTTTTATATATAATATTGAGAAATATAACTATTTAAATTGTTGATATTAGTACATAAATATGTTATTGAATGATATGTTGGGGGTGAGGAAATTTTATAGTTGGCCTCAACAATTGCAAACAATAGGGATTTTCGGTTGGGGGGTCCTATTTTATGGTCGGACTGGTTTCGTCTTGTTTTTTATGTGTTTTGGTGTTAGTGGAAGTAGAAGCAACATAATAAAACAGGGTTTTGACACGAGGGCTGTCCTTAGACACAGACAAGTGCTGAAAATGAAGAACTAGAAGAAGAGGGGCCAAATATACCCAATCATTCACAATTCCACGTGTGTTTTTGGGCAAATTAGACGACAATAAGTAGAGTCCGACAATTAACCACCTTTATTCCAAAATGAACGATTTCAAAGAAAAACTAGAAAACAAGCTCCTGAAAAGCTCAAAAACAGCATACAAAACTAAATTTATTTTAATTTAAACACCATTTAAATATGGTTTATCAACAGTTTATTAAACATAATTGAAAACAGTGTCGCAAGCATAATAAACCAGAAAACAAAAAAGAAAAAACCAACAAAAAATCGAAGCAAGATAATTGAAGATTTCAAAGTAAAAACCATATATCAAGCTCGTGAAAAGCTTAAGATCAACACCATAAACAAAATGAGAAAGTTTCTAGAAGCAACTCAACAGAGAACATAGAAATGGTAACATGGTAGGTTCAGATCGGGTTTTACTGCCCCGCAAAGGCCATGGTTCGAGTTGCCCATGGAGATTTCCTTTTCCTTTTTTATTTTTAATTTTTAGAATATTTTGACATATAATTTAACTTTTTATTTAAAAGAAGTTATAAAATACAAATATAAATATAAATAACCAAATATATAGTTTTAATATCATTTGCAAAGTACTTTAATTTTGTTTCATGAATTTATAATATTTAAATAGAAATATACGTAATATCTTTAAACAATCATAATGTTTTGTTCTGATTTTGGGGGTTCCGGGTGGGCACCCTTAACCCGCATCTGCCCGCACGACATCGGATAAGATTGGGTTATAAATTAAACAGTTCGGGTGGTTAAAATTGGCAGCTAGTATCTTCCAACATATTGACCCGTTCTTGGCTGTTAATTATTTTATTGTCATTCGATATTTACAATGAAGTCCACTTTCAGTGATATTTGGCGACGGTTTTGATTTTATGAATAACATTAATCAGGATATTCATAAACAAAGTAAAATAAACAAATTAAGATATTAATAATAATGCTCACTGTTATTTTCTGTATCCAAAAGATGGACAATATAGAAGCTTTTGTTCCTGCTCTCGTCTTCTGGTTCGACGAAAACAGCGAAAAGAACAAAAATTATAAGTTGCTTGCTTTAAATACCAGAAACAATCAAAGCATTTTAAAAATAGTTGCAGATCATTAAGTAGTCATGGAGACCAACCTGCAAATAGTGTTAGCAGCACCAACCGCAAAAACCAAGGACAGATGCCATGACCAGCAGTACTGTGGAGAAACAGAAAATGTAGTTAATGGGTCCTGCACTGGAATAGGCTGCTGCCAGACCCACATTCCAAAAGAAATGTTGGAATTCTGTGTCTGTCTATCTAAAAAGTTTTTCTCGTCGCAGAAATAAGCAGAACTTTTCAACTCTGGATTTTGATGATTTAAGAAATGGCAAAAATAACATTACTGATATAAAAAAACTCTAAGTGAGACACTTATTTCAGGACAAGGGTGAGTACTATCAAAATAACATTACTTATACAGAAGCAGATAAAACAAAGAAGTTCAAGTAAGCTTACTGCTTAAACAACTTTTATAATTCCCTGCCCACAATAAAAAATAACAAAATTATAATTTGAAAATTTTTCTTGGTTTTCACGCTTACCAATCGGTAAGCCTATGATTTGGACAAGCTTAATAGACTGATCCTATAGATTATAGAACCTTGTAAACATCCTAACATTGGAGTTTCCTACTATGAGGTAAAGTTTTTGTTTGCACACATATTTTGTTTCGATGCAAATGATGCAATTACTATAATTACAAGTTGCTATAAAACATCAGAAGTCATCTCCATAATCAACATTGCAGCAAAGCATTTAAAAAAATAATCTTGGAAAAAAAAAGCAACTCAATACTCATGGAAACCAACTTGCATGGGATATGCCAGCAAGTGTTGTTAGTTGCTGTGATTTTTTCAGCAACAATAGCAATGCAGCCAGCCGCACAAGCCAAGCACGAATGCCCAGACCGGTGTGGGGATTTAGAAATCCCATTTCCATTTGGAACAAAGGAAGAATGCTCTCTCAACAAAGATTTCCTCATAACATGTAATGAATCAAAAGCATTCCTAGGAGAGACCGATGTGGAAGTAGTTGGGATATCAGTCAATGGCAACCTTCGAATCTCTACATTGCCAGCTTATACTTGTTACAATGATAATGGAAATGTGACCAACTCAAATGGTGCCTCTATTAAATTATCCAAATTCCCCCTTTCATACACTGAGAACAAATTCACTGCTGTTAGCTGTGATACTTACACAATTATCCAAGGCTGGGAAGCACATCAGTATGCCGCAGGGTGTATATCTTATTGTAACTACATTGAAGATGTGGTGAATGGTTCATGTGCTGGCATGGGCTGCTGCCAGACCAACCTTCCAAAAGAAATACTGGACTTTGATGTGAGTATATATAGTTTTTATAATCATGAATATGTATGGGACTTTAATCCCTGTACCTATGCTTTTGTGACTGAAGCAAATGCATACAACTTTTCAACACTCGATTTTACTGGTTTGAGCAATTTGACAAAATTTAAAGTTGTTCTTGATTGGGCTATTGGGAACGAGACCTGCAAACATGCACAAAAGAATAAGGAAACCTATGCTTGCAAGGACAGCAAGAGCATATGCTATGACTCTGATAATGGTCCTGGCTATCGCTGCAACTGCTCTTCTGGTTACCTGGGGAATCCGTACCTTACTAATGGCTGTAAAGGTAACTCCAATTTTTTCTCCATATACTTCAGTCAACAGCTTCAATGATATATCTAACATTTCCTTAACAGATATAAATGAATGTGAAAGTCCAACACTCAACAATTGTGAAGGTGTTTGCAAGAATACTCCAGGCAATTATACTTGCTATTGCCAGAGTGGGTATCACGGAGATGGAAGAAAAGATGGAAGTGGTTGCAGTCCTAATCTAAAGACTCGTATAGGAGTCCTTACAGGTAAGTATAGAAATTCCCAGAGTTCTTTATTATTGCCTATGGTGATTCCAAATCCATTTGTTTAGTTAAAAGTGACTTTCTCAATAAGGTTGGTAAATGCGCTAATCCAATTCCTAAATTTTTCAACCTGCAAATATATGTTTGTATCTTGTAGGTGCGAGTATTGGCCTTGCCATCCTATTTATTGGTGTTTCATCAGTTCTTTTGCTAACACAAAGACGTAAAGCAATAAAACTTAGGAAAGAGTACTTCAAGGAAAACGGAGGCATCTTGTTACAAAAATTACTAACAAAAGCAAATGGTTCAACTGACACAGCACAGATATTTGCAGAAGAAGAATTAAAGATCGCAACTAATAACTTCAACAAGAGCATGGTCATTGGCCAAGGGGGATATGGTGTTGTATACAAAGGAAAATTATCAGACAACAGAATAGTTGCCATCAAGAAGTCTAAGGCAATTGACAGGACCCAAATTGAGCAATTTGTCAATGAGGTGATTGTTCTTTCACAAATACATCACCCAAATGTTGTGAAACTATTGGGTTGTTGTTTAGAGACTTCGGTTCCATTACTGGTTTATGAATTCATAAGCAACGGCACCCTTTTCCACCATCTTCATGAAAAATCTTGTATCCAAACAATGCCATGGGAAACACGGCTACGGATGGCTAAGGAGACTGCAGAAGCACTTGCATATATGCACTCAATGCAGATCATTCATAGAGATGTTAAGTCTGCTAACATACTACTAGATGATGAGTTTAATACCAAAGTGTCTGACTTTGGAGTTTCAAGACTAGTTCCTTTTGATCAAGAGCAAATATCTACATTGGTTCAAGGGACACTTGGATACATGGATCCTGAATACTTCCAAACAGGAATACTAACTGAAAAGAGTGATGTTTATAGCTTTGGTGTGGTTCTTGCTGAGTTGCTGACAGGAAAGAAGGCAATTTGTTCAGAGTGCGAGGAAAAGAGCCTAGCCTTGTATTTCATTTCTTCAATAAAGAATGATTGCCTTTTCGATATTTTGGAGGAAAGAGTGAAAGAAGAGGGAAATGCAAAGCAGCTTGAGAGAGTTGCAGAGCTTGCAAGGAAGTGCCTATTATTAGAGGGAGAGAAAAGACCCACAATGAAAGAGGTTCTGCTGGATCTTGAGATATCAAGCCAGTTCAACAAGAAGCCAGAAATGGAACTTGGACAAAACACAGACGAATCCTTCCTTTGAATGGCAGACAAACAGGGAGAAAGCCATAACAATTATATTATAATTAAATAGTGGAAACTAATTCTTTGTTACTCTACATTCCCAGATCACGCCCAAAATAACTTGTAACGTCTATTTTCTACTTTATATGAGTGCTTGAATAATGTTATCAAATTCTAAGCCCTGAAACTTTTTGAATATGATCAAGGAAGGCAGTATAGAAAATCTAAAAAATTTCAGTTTCAAGGCTGCAATGCTTATCAATAAAACACCTTCTAATAACAAACCAGAACCAAAAGCAAGGATAAAAAAAACATAATAATAAAAACAAAAAATATCTCAAAATTCATCAATCCATAAGTTGAATGGAGATTAAACATAAATGAATGCAGGCACAAAATGTAACGTACAGGCGAGGCGATCCGAATAAATTTGGAGAAGTTTCAGAGTCAGCTGGAGCTGGTTTGTTTACGTTAGCGGTTTAGGCCACAATGATGGCGATTCTGAGCTCTTCTATAGCGCTATAAATGTTGAAACTTTCTTATTTCTGGACAGTGGACAGACACTGCGGGATAGCGGACGGAACAGGGGTAAGACGACGACGTTTCTTTTAATTATTAGAGCAATAATGGTAAATTTTAATTTATAGACCCTATTGTTAAGTTTTATTTTGACCTGCTTATATGAAGTTTAATTGCTCATTTTGCATTCTTTTTTCCTTAATTCACCCCTCATCCTTGTTAATAAATCATTTAAGTGATATAGAGAGCCTTTGTGGAATAAATAAATTATTTAGTTGGTCAAAAGTATTTTTTAGTCCTTGTACTTTCATTATCTTGTCTGTTAAATCCCTCACTGACTAATTTAATATTTATATGGTATGGAAAGTCTAGCCTAATAAATAGTGTGTTGTGTTGTGACATATTGGTCACGAATTCAAATCTCTGCCCGACCGTGTTGATAGTAAAAGGTCACTTTCTGTTGTGTGGCTGGTAAGTTAAATTCTTATGTTGAATTAAAAAAGAATTGATGTGCATATCACTAAGTCCATAATTTGGGGTGGCTGTTGATTAAGTTGTTGCAATTCTTCTACTTTGTTGTAAGCATAGTTGTTAAACTTGGGATTATTGCTTACTAATAGAAACACTTATCCCAAGACAAATTTTAATCTAACGGCTAATATAATCGTCCGCTCCACCCTTCAATATTTAGAGTTTGCAAATATGTTTCACTAACTCTTAGACATTGTTTTTTAATTAAGATTAATGAGGTTATGAATTTGAATCTACCAAAGCTTAAACTATGCCGCCCAATAAATATAATACTATGATTATGTAAATATTAAAAAATTAGCATATTATTATTTTTACAAATCTTTTATATACTAATAAATAATTTATAAACAATAATAAATAACCCATATATCACTGGATCCTTGAAACCCTAACTGATCTGACAAAGATTGGATAAGCACCCAATTGAGGAAAAGACCTAAATCAAAACCCAACAATCAAAATTGAAAATTTATTACAAAACTAAAGCAAGTATCTTGGAAGAGAGGCTCAAGTTAAAAATGCTTGCCTAGCAGGAAGAGATGAGTGAGTAAAGAAGAACGTATTGGTTTAGTTCTAATGGAGAGAACACTGCGACTGAAACCAATCGAAACTTGATGGAGGAAGGCACGTCGGCACAGTTGAGGAAGGTAGAGGACGACGGAACTTGTGGTTGAGTTCGGGTGTGAATATGTTGAGAAGATAAAAAAAAAAAAAAAAGGGTATTTGTAAGAAGTAAAATTAAAAATTCTATATTTTAAGTTTCATGTATAAAGATTGGTATATATTTGATATTTTCCCTTTAATTTTTCTATTATTTTATTTAATTATGGAATGTGTAACTAACCAACGTAAATGGCAAGTAATTAGCAAATGGAAATGCCAACATTTTGAGACTAAAAGACAAAATCTTGATTTCCATCACTAAAAATAATACTATAATATGAGATTAGATTATTTAATTACGAAATTAGAGGGAAATGCTATTGCTCAGCGACTTGAAAGTGTTGCTAATTCCTTTGATTTTAAGGTGCTTCAGATACTGAGGCAATTAGGGAAGCATTCCAAAAATTATTGGTTTTTGGGATCCGATTTCTGAGCTAATAATATTAATTAGAGTTAATTTAAAAAGAAATTCATTAATTATTTATTTATTTCTTATGCCTGTCATTATAATTTAAATTTCAGAATCCTTTTGAATCTTATGTATTGTTCATTACATGATCATTTTATGTAAATTACAACAACAGAAAACCAAAATCATATGTATTTACAGACGACAATTATTGCAAGAAAGACATGGAAAAACTAATGTCAGAGAAAGAAATCTTAATATGTTATATATATTGTCTATTAGATTTAGATCAAATGGAGTAACAAAATCAGACTCATAAGAGTCATATATGGTACATGTTTAAATTAATTAACTACTCATTAATTAATCTCTAATTACAGTTTATATATATCCGCAGAGAGAATTTAATTAACAATTCTCTTATAAAATCATATACAAAACCATCAAGTAATTTACAAAAACAAAAAAAAAAAAAAACAAAAATCCGCTTCCATTTTCCACAGATCATCAATCCTTTAGCAGCAAATTTGCGGGCTCTATATATATATATATTAATTTTTCTACAGTTAGAGAAGAATATAACAGAAAAAGAACTAAACTTTGCCATCTTCTGATGAAGAAGAAGGAAGATTTGTATCAACATTTTGCACTGTAGAAGATGATACAGAAACAGAATTGGTGCCTTTAGAAGGAGAAGAAGATGGGGTTGGGAGTTTTTTAGGTAACATTTGTTCCCATTTAGGTAATCTTGAAGCTTCTGAAGATGTAAAAACAAGAAGAAGAAGAAGAAGAAAAAACAGAAATGACTGTTTTCTTAACAACATTGTTAACAAGATTGGATGGATTCTGAATCTGATTGATGAAGTTTAATTGTGTTGCAGAGGTTGTGTTTGTGTCTAAGTATTTAAGATTGTGAAGCAATAGAAAGCAGACAGGTTGAGTAATATATGGAGAGTGACAACTTGTTTGTTTGAGGAAAGATGTGTCAATGGCAGACAATGTAGCATTTCATAATACTATACTGTTAAAGCAAGCAACTCTTCTCTTTGCCTATTACTAGCAATAACCTAACATGGGACCATCATCAATTATTATAACTTTTATTAATTAGTTATATATATTGCTCCGTATTCATCTTTTTATAAACGCCATTAAGAATATCTATTAAACAATATTTATTGACACGTTATATTTATGGTCGGATCGAATCGATGATATTATTTGAAATTTTTTTTTAAAAAAAAAAAAATCTTTCCATTTTTATGTTACTTTGGATCCTAAATGTATATTTACGTCTGAAATTGAAATGTTATTGAAACAAGGAAAATAAACTGTACGGCAACTCATATTAAATCTTACTTAATAAATCTTAATGATTTGATAGAGTGGATTTCATCCATAAAATAGGTTATTTGGTTTCCTAACCAAATACACCAAATGCATAAAGAATGTGTTAATAATAGTAAATGGGTAAGTATATAATAAGGAAGTGTATGCATGGTGGAGTTAAGCAAACCTAAACATGTACTAATTAATATAATTAGTTTGTTAATTACAATCATGCAAACATGAGGATATAGAGTGGTCTTTTAAATAGCTAATAATAAAAAGAAAAAGTATAAATACATCATTTGAAAAGGAAGTTTAAAAGAAGCATCTTTGACACTTTTGCTTACTTCTTTGCCAACAAAGATAGAACTAAACCAATATATAATTTAGAGAATGTCTGTGGAATATAAAATGTTAAAGCAAAAGAGGGAGGGGAGGGGAGGAAAGGACCAAAATAGGACATTTTCCCCTCTTCTAATAGCTAAAAATTAGAAGGGCAAATGTGAGAAATGAATATTAAAAAGAAAGAGATGTCCCAGTTGAATTACAGAATGTTGGACAAAAGATAATAGTATGTTTGATGGAAGGGTTAATTTGTGACAAGAAGAGTTGGAAGCAGGTGGAAATGGCGCTTCTCTATTAGTGGTAGGGTAGGGTCCAATATTATATATTTTGACCTAATTAATTAGCTTTTCGCATTAATAAACATATAATTTGCTTGTTTAGAACTAATAAACATATAAGTATTAGTTATGGTTTTTGATTGAAATTAATTAATTAATTCATAAATATGAATTAATTAGGAGAAGCGAAGAACAATGCATGTGGGCAGAAGTTGAAAATTCAGACTTTCTGCAGAGGGAAGAATGAATTTTTTAGGGAGACAAGTGATGATTTAAATTGCACGTGCCATTCAATTCATTGACCAAAAAGCTGACCAAATCATATAAGTTTAAATCAACCGTTCCATTTTTATCATTTCAAGATTTTCTTATTCTTTATATATATTATTTCTTTTTCTTTCACCTTTTCTTTTATTTCTATCTATACAAACCAAATGTTTATAGGTGTAATTTAGATGAATCCCATACATACTTAATTTAGAAACCAAATTAATAAAACAATAAGATATTTCTTCGTATTATGTGTTTGATTTGATTTGATAATAAAATATTGAATTCTTAGCTAGTGTAAGTGTTCCTTTAATATCTTTCAAACTACATATATGAGTCTATTTGTGTTATTTGTTTAGACAAGTGAGGTAAATAAAGTCAAGAGGTTTTTTATTTTAGTATTTGCATATGAATAGACGCAATTAAAGAAATGCAAATATAATAATGTTCATTTGCGTTGGCTTAGAAGTGTGTGTCACGCAATTGAACAACTCATTTGCGTCGGCTTAGATGTGTGGCGACGCAATTGAACAACCCATTTGCACCGACTTAGATGTCTGTGCGACGCAAATGAGTTATTACAGAAATTGCGTCGCGTTACAACTAGCGTGCCAAACAAATGTTAAACTAATTGCGTCTCGTTTCTACCAAAATATTCCTAAATTAGGGCTCAACATCATCTGTCTCTTTAATTTTGTTGCGTCAATTTCTGTTGAAAATACAGAGCTTCCTACTTACCATTTCTCTCTTCTCTTCATCATCTCTCTTATTGATTAGGGATTCCCTTTCTCTCTTATTGATTAGAGATTTCAAAGGGATTCACTTCTCTCTCTTAGGTTTCTAATTTCTCCGCCTTCTCCCTCTCTCGGGTTTGTTTTTGTCTTCTTAGATTTCTGGTTTCAGTTTTCAAGCGAATATTACTGTAAGTTTCTTTTTCTTACTTTCCCTTTAATTTAGTTAGAGTTCTTTTAATTTATTATTCTTATTAAAGTCCAACGTTACAGAAGATTCAACTTGAGCTGTTCATTTTGTCTCATTGAGCTGTTTCTTTCCCCTAACCTGAGACAAAGAAGCTTTCCTCACAGTACGTTTTTCAAATTATAATATGTTTGTTATGTTATGTTCTATTTTAGTTTTTATTTAACATTAAAATGTCCTAAATATTAAATGAAATTAAGTTTGAGGGTAAATTTATTGATACTATTATTTGTGATAATATGGATTATTTGAGATTTGTTTAAGCCTTTATTCAATTGAGTTAAATCATGAAAATGTATACAAATCCCATTTTAACTTTTATGGCCATAGACTGTTTTGATAAAATTGCTCTAGTAATATTTTGTTTATTTTTTTTTAATTGCAGAAATAAAATTTTTTTAAGTTAAATTTTATTGTAATGACTGAAATCATTTTATACACTGATCAATATGTAAAAAAGAAATACTAATCAATATAAAAATACTAATCAATATATAAAAATTTTGTTGGGGAATAAAAGTCAATGAAAAAAAAAAGTTATTTACTTAATTTTTAAATTATTATGATATTTAGTTAATAACAAATGTTTTTCTTGTTTTCAGGCCCAGTAAGTTAATTATATTAAAAAAAAAAAAGGCTAATAATAAATTATTATGTTTGAAAAAATTAATGATGACCTAACCGCTGGCGGGTTAGTTTGCTCTCTTGCAGTTACACAATTTCAGCAGTTTTTCTTCATTTCTTCCCCTTCTTCGACCGTTAACCTGTCACGTCACTCACGGTGGTTATTTGCAATCTTTATCTTTTCCTTCGTTTAATTACGGAGGAGGAGAGCCTTCCTGTAGGCTGCTTCTGGTTTGCCTCCGGTGGATTATTCCTTCTGCTATGTTGGAATGTTTCTCAATATGGTCAGAATCATGAAGACAATAGTTTCAAAGATAATGCAGTAGCCATGCCCTGATATACCAGAGACGAAAATAGTAGACACGTTGTAACTTCTATAATGGAGAATTGCGATACATATTTGAGAGTATTGTTCAAAGAATAATCATTAATCAACTAGCTGATTTTACAAGTTGAGGACAGGAAAAAGTAAAAAATTTTACATTTGCTCCATAGGAACTATATCTGTGAATGCTAAATTGCAAACGGATAACTAATAGAGATGTAGAATACATGATTAGGAAATAAGAATCTAATAAAGTAGAGCTATAAGCTCAGACAAAAATGAAGCATCATGTTCACGTTCACATAATAGCTGATTTAATTGTTTCTGTCTCCGTAGGACGCCATGTTGTCTTGCGAACAAAAAGCAGTCCTTCATTATCTTTAGAGTAAATCATTCGAATTTCCCATTTCATGGATTTAGCCATACTCTCAATCTCACCGATCACATCGACATGGTCTCGCACGATCAGCTTTCCTTCTGGCCTCAGGATCCTATCAACTTCTGCCATTACTGCCACTAAGTTACACCTGTTGCCAGGAAATCAGAGTCATGTATTGTTGGTCATCGCTACACAGAGAATGAACCACAAAATTGAAAAATGATTGGGAGGAACCAAACCTCTTTCTGATGCTGGAGAATAGATGATCAGCATGGAGAAGATCGTAGGTTCTTGGGTAAGTATTGAATGATTCACACCAATCATGATACATCCCAAATAAACCGCGCTCATAAATGATTGGAAGTGTGTCTGCTGAATCAATAGGGACAACATTCATAACCCAAACTTGAAGGTCTTTCAATGCTGCTGCAAACCTGAAATAATTTCATTACAAAAAAAAAAAAAAAAAAGAATCAGGCAAACTTGTCTTGAGCTATCTGCTTCTAACAATCTTGAAGATAATGAAGCCATCAATAAATAGCATTTAAGCAATCAGGGAGAAACTTGAAGATTATGAAGTTTACTGACTTCATCATCATTAACTATATAAGTATACTAGATAGTGTTGAATTGCTTACCCCCCATATACAGCTCTCATGTCCATGACATTTCTCACAGTAGACCAGTCAATTCCCATCCCAGTCAAATAAGACTGGGAGACAACGTTCTTCCAGTGATTGTAATCAGCAGAAAAATCCTCTGGACCAGATTTACCATAAACTCCAACCTGAGACTTCAGCCAGTACGGTGGATTCTCAAGTCTCTGAGGCCATTGCTCAGGCCATTGAGACCCACGTTCTGATGCATCTACAGGCACTTTGTGCATGCATGCCTCAAGTGGTACATTCCTGAAAATTACAATTGAGAACTCAACATAAAAATTAAAGCATTTCACATTGCAAAAAGTCCTGATGTCGCAAATTGGACATTTGGATTAGAAATTTGCTTGCTTATAGGCACATGAAATTTTTTTTTCCCAGCGTTCACAGCAAACCAATTATCAAGAGTTCCACTGCACTGGCATATTATATATCACAAATAATTTTCTAAAACAAGGGTAAATTAGACCATTCAGGCAAAATTTGCTTCCAGAATCCAAAATTTCCTATCAACTGAGTCTACCGCTCAGTATAGAGCATAAGGAAAGAGTGAAACAAGAATATAAATATATTGAATAATTCATGCACTAAAATGGTAGATTAAGTAATTGAATTTTCCAGCTCTATATTTTCCAAATAAATATATAAATGATGCAAGAATACGATAACAATTCATATTACCTAAAAAGCTTAAAGTTAATATAGTTTGGAAGATCACTGATCTTAAATCAGTATAGTAAATTATTTCAAGGGTCTTTTCTATCCTTATTGCATCGACAGATTTAGAACTGTGATCCAATAAGAATAAATGTTCAAATGACTCTTGAATAAACAGATAGTCATATGCAATAGTATATCTAATACAAGTTGAGGTATACAAATCAGACCAATAATTACGGTTCCTCATGATAAATGGATAGTCATATGCGACAGTGTAGCTAATAAAAGTTGAGGTATACACATAATGACCAATCATTCTGGTTCCTTTTTTCCAATATTTCTTATAACAGTTGTGAAATAGTTTCATGACTGGGGCACAAGGCTCATGGTAAGAAGAAGAAGAAAAAAAAAAAAACACAATAAGAAGAAGAAAATACCAGGCTGCATTTGGATCATCAGATTCTTTGCACAGTGGGGGCTGATTTTGAGACCTCCTGTTGTAACATTCGTTGGATGTTGGCTTCCTAAAAACTGCTGCACCAACACCATTTAGTTTATCCTTTTTAATCACCTTGAGATCCCAGCACATTGACTTTGTAAGTTGAACCATTTCTGCCATCAATTACCACAAGGAAAAGGAACAACCATACATTAAGAAAAATCCATTCATTCTTCCATCAAAGAAGAAATATAAAAATGAGACAAATTTCTACCTTTCCAAATGCCAACATCTTCTGGGAGCTTTTGATAAACTGGAGTGGCAGACCACACAAAGTATCCACCAGGTCGCAATACACGGTTGAGCTCTAACAGAAGTTTACCACCTGCAAGATAACTTGAAATGAATCTCTAAACTAGAAAATCAAAGAAATGAAATGCTTTTTTGTCCAGCCAGAACAGATGAAGAAATTACCTTCAATGTGCCAAGGAACCCTACAACGCGCACAGTGGACAACATCAAAAACAGAGCTTGGAAAAGGTAGCCTCTTGGTCCCCATGACAGCCAACGTGGCAGGGATTCCCCGCTCAAGTGCAAATTGAACTTGAGCCTCATGCTCATCCTTGGGCGCAAATGACATTGCAAGAACATTTCTTTCGAAAAGATAACCTCCAAAGCTAGCCACACCACATCCAACATCTAATATCACACGGGTTCTTTTTCCCCAAGCAATATCAGGAAGAGACTGCCAAGTGATACAATCAGATTACATGTTAATTCTTGTAATTATTTCAACTCTAGTAAAGTCATAAGGAACACTTTCCTTAAACACATATAAATATATTAAAAGATCAATATGTTATGGAGGATACAATCAACCGCGTTATAAATGCTTCTTTCTCAGTAAAACTTCAAATAGAATAAAGAGACAATTAAGCCCAGATTGCACAATTAGTATACAAATGTAAAAGTACACTAGTAGTGTATAATTGATGCATCATAAAAGGTTCTCATTTTTAAAATAGAATGATAGTTTTAGTTCACAGTTTTACAAGCTACAAGAACAAGATAGAGAGAGAAAGGAAAAGGATGAAACTCACTTCCTCGATGAAATCAATGTAGTGAAGAGCACCATGCTTAAATTGCGTTCCACCACCTGGAAAAGTAAGATATTCACCAGTGACTTTAACCCAATTCTGGTGTCCCTTAACCTCTGCAAGCTTGGTGTGGGGAACATTATAGTACCATATCTGCAACATGAACCAAATCAGGCATGAAGCAAAGTAAACAAAGAGTTCAGCATTATCAAGTACGAATGCTTACCTTGTCCCTGCTTTTGGGCCACTTAATTGATCGTCTATATCCTTCAGGTAAGGGAACCAGGCAAGTGGGAGCTTCTTCAGGGCAGTGCCTCTCTCTATGTTCATAATGCTTTGTGCTTGGAAGCCTTCTAATAACTTGCCAATTATCAAGACAGGGAATATAGTCAGGACCAGCAGTGACATTACATAGTTTCCATACCTGACCATTTTGGTCCTTCGATATTGAAGATTGTTGTGACTTCTCATTCTGTGACTCCACCGCTTGAGTTGCCCAAGCACCATTTTGAGAATCAGTTTCATTCAAAAGTTCACTCTGTGAACCAGCAGGGAAAACCTCAACTGTTGGCTGATCTTTTTCTTTATATTCTGTGTTATTCTCACTAGCATTCTTATCATCTTTCTCTTCTTCCCTGTTTTCATCTTTAATCTCTCCGGAGTCTGAAGTCTTGTCTCCCTCATCAGACTCAGATTTCTTCTCATCAGAGGCATCCTCTGACTCTGTTTGCTCACTTTTATTTGATTCACCGCCCTCAGTTTCTGCCTCTCTATTTTCTCCATCTCCTGTTTTACCCTCCCTGTCATTTTCAGCTTCCTGCTCTGATTCCCCTTGAGACCCAGACTTCTCATCCTGATGCTCTTCAACCGAATTATTAGACTCAATCTTCGAATCTGTGCCCTCTGTCTCAGACCTCTCTTCCGAGTTATCACCAACTGTAGTTCTTGTCACAGAACCATTTTGATCATCTTGATCACCAGATTGGTTTCCACTTTGAGAATCATTGGTACTACCGTCTTTTGTTGCATCTTCTGGTAAATCACCTGAACTGTCTTCAAATTGTTTAGAGTTACTTTCACTAACTGCTTGTTTTACCTCATTCACAGGCTCTTGTGAAGATGAATCTGAATTCTGGACAGGAACAGATGAGGACATTAACATCCAAACCCCAACTAAACATAACGCAACAAAGGCGACCACCACGAATGTCGAATAATAACTCGATGACTTCCTCCCATCAACACGGGAGTACTTCCCTATGGCCATGCTTGAGCTTCTATAGATAAAGAAGCCCTTCAACCCAAATGCCTAAATGGACAATATAAAAAAAGAAAAGTCAATTATGCTGGAAAGCAGGCATCTGAATGCAATGCTGTCACCTCTTCTGACTCAAGCATGAGTAACTCATAATCTCAAATGGATTCATGACAACTTTGCATTCTAAATTCAAGATTGGATTTGTTTTCCCATTATTTGCATACAAATATACTCTTTTGTTATTAGATGTTCCTTTCTTTTTTCTTTTTTTTTTTGAAATGAATTAGATGTTCCTTTTATTATTTAGATTTTAGAGAATCTTATTGCGTTTGACTAAGTTGATTAGGCCATTAATAGCAAAACAAAATGAGATTCTAAAAATATTCTTCCATTTATTTTCGACTCCTAAATATATTCGAACCAAGATTCATAAAACCTATAAGTAGCAGTTATTAATCATCTCAAACAATTGAATTATCAGATCAGAAGCAGATCAGATCTATCAGAGAATCTTCTCAAAAAAAAAAAATCTATCAGAGAAATGAACCGGAAGATCAAACATTAAAATTAAAAAGAACTATATTCTCAACAAACGGCAATCAACCTCCAAACTATATATTATAGTAAGAACGTGAAAAAGCTAATTTTCAGAGAGAAGTTGCATAAAACTTATGGAGGAATCAGATCCATTAACTTAAACATCAAACAACTAAATTAATACGGAAACAATCTCTGTTGGCACGTAAAGAAAGTTGATTAACGTTTCCAAGAAAAGAAAGACTAACTCTGAAACAGAAGTTGTGGAGAAACTAAACTAAACTAAAAATATGGTTGGCTCACCAGAAAATGCACAATATTTTCACATCTCAGCACAATTATAAACAAAGACTAGTACTAGTAATAAGTAAGGATTGCGAAACTTTGATTTAAGAGAAATTTTGAAGGAAGGAAAAAAAAAAAGAATTGAAAGCGTACCTTTGTAGTTAAAGATTTGCTTCTTTGGGATCTGAATAGAGAAAGAACCAAAGCAAGAAGAAGAGAACCTTTCTTTATTCTCCTTCCTCAATGAGGTATAAAGAAAGTAGAGTTCTTCCTGCTGAACTACTGCTAAGCATGTTGCTTTTATGCCAAAATAAATTGGATTTTTCTTTTTTTTTTTTAAAAAAAAAAAGAGAGAGAGAGAAAATACGGAGATATTGTATTTATTTATTTACAGCTATAAGACGAGTGAGAGAGCAATGGGATGAAAGTGGGTTCCCATGATTGCCATTTGCGAGTGAACAGCAAAAAATAAATAAATTATTAGATTGGAATGGTATGAAAATGTAATTTTGTATACTTAAGAGGGAGTATGTCGTAATTGTAAGGTTTAGTTTAGAGTAAATTCAACTGTTGGGAAAAAGTCAGACGTTATACGTATGACTTTTTCTCCAGATGTGCAAATCTAACCAATCAATCAGTCGGTGGATAAAAACCATATTTCTTGATATTTATAATATATTTTATCAAAAATAAATTTATTATTTATTTTTACAAATTAAAGAAATATAAAACTACAATTAAAAAAACAGTAGTTTTATCATTTATTTTCTAAATTACATAAAATTTTACAATAAATAACTTTAGAATTTTTATAGTTACAGGTAGAGGCGGGTGTAGGATTGTAGAGTGTTATCAAGCACAGAGAAGTATAGCTAGTTTGATGTAAATGGAATTTGAGAAGGGTTTTTTAATAAGCCACCAATAGGAGGAGTTGTACTCCTTTTTTGTTACCGTGATGTACGCACTTGTAAGAATGCACCGACACTCTTAGTTCTTATTTAAAAGTCTGACTTAAATTTTAAATGGAAAAATTACTATACGAATATATAAAATATAAAATATTTTACATAATTGATTATCGAAAGAATTAAAAAAAATCAAGCATAAATTGTTTTTAATCAATTTTGGTTTGAATTTAATTGTGGATAGAAATCGAACTCTATTTAAATATTTTTGATTTTGGGTACGATACTATCTTTATGTTAGTGGTGCTCTATTGGTTTGAATTCGGTTTAATTATTATTTATTTGTTCTCAATCCACCCAACCCAACCCAACCCAACGGTCTAACCCGTCGTGAATTGGGACGCCACATCAACGTTATCCACAACTTATCAAAATCAATCGGGGGACGATTACGTGTCACAACATACTAGAAAGATGTGGACCGAAATGGTTGAAAAGATTTTGGGAGTAATAGAGGCGAATCCGAGTCCACGAGAGCTGAAGCTATGAACCTCAATTCTCCACATTTCCATCACTCACTCACTCCCTTTCTTTCAAACTTCACTCACTGAAACAATGGTTGATGATGAATTGAACATTCAAACATGAAAGAACCCAACTTTTTATTGTTATGCATCTCTCATGGCCTGTCATTCTGCTTATTACGCTTTTTCACCATCTCCAAACAGGGATTTGCCCATTACCAACCCTTCCAGTTCCAGAAGATCCAAACCCATTGTTCTTTCTTGCATTAGCACCAAAGCTTCCTTCAACACTCTTGTTTCTCAGGTATTTCTTTATTCTCTGTTTTCTTTTTTATTTTTTATTTTCTAATTTAATTGATTATATATTGAGTTGAAATTACACAAATTTTGGATGTGGGTGTCCTCACTAGGCAGTTAGGCATTTAGTTCCTCCTGCAAGATTTGAAGCTTCAAAGTTAGAAGTTGTTTTAATGGGAGAAGAGATGAATAAATATTCTGGAATTATCCCTAGAACTTACATTTTATCTCACTGCGACTTCACGGCAAATCTAACATTAACTATATCCAATGTCATTAACCTCGAGCAGGTACCAATTATTACCTCAAATTTCTTAATTTTGCATAATTTGATTGCAAAAATAATGGTGATTTATGCAATTTATATTGGATACTAATGAATATGGCAGTTAAGAGGGTGGTATAGCAAGGATGATGTGGTTGCAGAATGGAAGAAACTTGAAGGGCAATTGAATTTGCATATCCATTGTTATGTGAGTGGTCCAAATCTTATACTAGACCTTGCAGCTGAGTTAAGATACCATATATTCTCCAAGGAAATGCCTTTGGTAAGTTCTATTCTTTGCAATGTGCTCTTGATTTTCTGAATTTGCAATTGGGTTGCTATGGATAGTTGCTCTGCTTCATCTATGGAATTTAGTATTAATAATCATGGTTAGTGGGACAGGTACTTGAAGCTGTACTGCATGGCGATTCTACGCTTTTCAGAGAAAATCCTGAGCTAATGGATGCTATGGTTTGGGTGTATTTCCATTCTAGCTTACCCAAGTACAATCGCCTCGAGTGCTGGGGGCCTCTCAAGTATGCTACTCAGGTAATAAAATGCACCTACCACTAAGTTATGCCTTGACGCGTACATTATAATTTGAATTTATAGTTCGTAATTATTCATAAAGTAACATAACTTATACTTTCAGGGTAGACAGGAGGATCATTTTCAAGCATTTTTTACAGCAACAAGTAAAGATAGTTCCAATGTTTCCAAGAAGTGGCAAGGACCAAAGTCCATATTCCAAGCCCTTTTTGCCTTCCTTCTTTGAAGCACAGCATAATTGCAATGGCTAATTTTGATGGCCAAAAGTGAAGGAGGCTATTCTGCTTATATAACAGAACCGCCAAAATACTCACTGGTAAACCACAACAGTTGCCTGAGAAGTTTGAAGTTGTGTTGATTCTTTTGCAAATAACACATTTGTTTTTATTGCAAATATTGAATGAGAATTGCAGTGCAACCGAACATTTGCTCAATTTGTTTATCAATGAATCATGTCTTTGTAGATTTGTGTAATTGAAAACTCTTCCAAGCCATATAATTTAATCTCTCCCCTCTCTTATAGATTTTGTAGGAACTAGGAAGCCATGTAAAGGTGTATGAAATCAGGCCAAGTTCATAGATTTTGCTCTATTTTTGGGTGGTTCAATACTCTTAAAAATCAAAATTTGGGACTCAACAAATCCTAAAGCCTCATGGTGATGGAAATCAGTTTTGGTGGCAAAAAGTTATTTTTAAACCTTGGACTGTATACTAATGATATACAAGCTGAATACAACAAGTTTACTGCGAAAAGGGTAAAAGACAATAAGCAAATTAATCACCATATGCAACTAAAGGGTAAAAGATAATAGGTCTTACTCTATAAACACCTGAATGTGTAATGCAGACATTCGTATCTTGCATTTTCCGACAAAAAGGCTGATTTCACGGCTTGAATTTGCGACAACTTACTGCTCCCCTTTGATATATAATACTACAAGTTGAGAAAAAAAACAATCTCTATAATCTCAGACGAGGATATTTCATTACATTTTCAGTATGACTAACGTTTGATGACTGCGGACGTGGGACATCAATGAGGACAACACTTGGCTAAAACTCTAGCAATAAGCACATAAACAAAAGTACGAAAACAAGTTGACTATTTTTAATAATTAATTGTGCAGTTGGCTCTTTCAGGATATATATATATATATATATATATATATATATATATATATATATATATATAAATTTTCTTGGTAAAATCAGAAAAAAG
>CANUEY010032859.1:0-19902 GCA_948099555.1 Croton setiger
GATGAGCTACTTCTTGATAGGTTAGATTTATGACCACCGCCCTTGAATGAATTAAAGTGAGTGTTGTATGCTTAGAGAGTGTTATAGGAGGACACCGATTTATATATTTATACATGTATGAAACCATGTGATAGGTAGGATGTTAAAATAACCGTACCGGTAGGTTGACATATGATACAATGTATGTTAATTGAGTTGTGTTGCAAGTCATTGCATGTATATATGTGAGTAATGTATTGCAAAGATTGTGTAACACCGTCACGTCAAAAAAAAAATGGCCGGTTTTTATGACATAGGATATAAGAGTGAGGTGTTACACTATCGAAGCCAAATCTCCTCATGCACCACAGATTGGAAGATAAAATGGCTCAAAGTCACCTTCGTGAAATTGTCTCTCAACCCAGAATTTTGCCCAAAATGTGTTTTTCTTTCTCTCTTCGAAACCAACCCTTCTCTTTCTTATTTCTCACGTTTAAACCATTAATTAACATACCAGAGACACATCCTAAGCATTAGATTACCCAAATTCCTTCAATTTCTTTTTCTCTCTTTTTTTCTCTTTCCTTTCTCTTTCTTTCTTACTTTCTTTTACTTTCTCACGTTCTCTCTCTTACTTCTCACTATTCCAGCAACACCTAAGTTCTTTTCCACCTCTTCCCTTAACCCCAGACGTGCCAGCTACTACTCAAAGCCAGTAGCAACTTCTTAGTTCCACTTTACACAAAAATATCACTTAAAGAAACTTAATGACAAAGTTACATATTTTCTCTTCTCTTCAATTCACACTTTCTCTAATTCCAACCTCTAAACATGTCCAGCACCAACTTAAAATTTTTTTTCGGTGTCAAAATAAATAGTATAACACGTGTATGAAATTTCACAAAAATTGGAATTTGAAAATTTTTCGCAGTTTGATCGGTGCCCTAAACTGAGCCGAAAACTCGACGATTTTCACGGAACCGTAACCATACAACTTCGTCATATAATTTTGGTCCTAAAACTCTTTAAATCATGTATGGAAACATATAAAATCATATCAAAATCATTTACTTTAAAATATTGCGTGTTTTCGATATTTTTCGATCGCGCGAGTCAAAAACCCTAATTGGCTCCGTTTATGTCTTTCGACGATAAACGAACTTAAAAAATCTCTTGTTTATCATTTTAAACTCATATATAATCATTTTTAATTCATATATTTCATGTCAATGCCATATATCATATCAAACTCTAATGCATTTTAAATAAAAATGCATAAAATGCATGTAATGACGTCAAAATGACGTATGACTCTAGGGGTGTCACAATCAGAAATTACAGAATAGTGAAAGAAACATAATAACAATAAACCGTAAAAAAAATAAATCTAAATATCTGCAATGAAATCTACCTGACTTCAGATTTTGCTAAATCATCAGCCAAATATTATATTTTATGACATGCTTAATCGCTAAACCATCAACCAAGTATTACATTTTATGACTTCCTTAACCCTTAATTTTGGGAGACAGAAATCTTTAATTTTAATTTTTTTATTATTCACATAAGGCATGACTACATCTAAATTCATTTAACGATTATCATAGTCATCTTTAAGATTTTGCCTTACCTTACGATATCACATTTCACCAATTGGTTAATGTTTCATTTAACTCTCACCCCTACTCAAGTATCAGTTGACAAAATAAATTGTTTTCTTCATAATAAATATTGACAAAATAGATTATGCTTTCAAAAATCAATAATAAAACTTTTCACAATGTAAAAATATGAACTTTATAAACAAATAAAGATATAAAAAAATTATTCTTTTACGTTAACGTCTACAAATTGAATTTTTTGTAAAGGAAAAAAATGAAAAACCTATATTCACATTGTACTCAAATCTATATTTATCTCTCTTTTTTTTTTTATATTTTTTTTTGCTAGAATTTTTTTTTTAAAAAAAAAGAATTTTGCTATTTCTCTATCGTTTATTCTTCTTCAGAGTTGATTTAATCCATCATCTAGGTTTAAGTGTAGCACACTTGCACCATCCTCAATAATGCAGCAAAAATTTATGGGATCAGTCTTTATTATAATCTCATTGAAACATTCCGTACAATTGAAGTAATATCTATAAGCTATAATGCCCACATCCGTTTCATCTTCCACGATTTCTTTGCGAGCTGTGAAAATCTTTTCGGCTGTTCTGCAGCTATCACATTGAATAGTTTGTGGAAGCATCATCCTCTCTTTAGCCATTGATGAATATATGAAGAAGCTCTCTCTCTCTCTCTCTCTATCTCTCTCTCTCTATCTCTCTCTCTTCTGTCTGTAAGTAAATCGAAGTTGTTGCTTGCTTCAATTTATCTGTGTATATATATAGAAGTTGAGATCACCAAATTAACCGAGTTTGAATTCGAAAAAGATTAATTATGAACCTTAGAATTGTGATTAATTTGAGTACTAGTACTAATTGGAATAGGATTTCCAATAACTTTTCATACAAGAAATGGATTAGTTTTTATGTTTTGCTTTATGGGCTTAGACTCTGAACTCTACTTAGGCCCACGAAAATAGCAACTTATTGTGTTTGGTCTTTTTTTTTGCTTGTACTCGTATGCTCTAATGTTCTTCTTTAAGAATATTTTTGTAGTTGATGTCTTAAATCCTTGCTAATTCAATAATTAATAAAATCATAAAATATTACAAAATTATATAAAGAGCTATCAGTAGGGTTGCAAACGAGCCGAAGTTTTTAATGGTCTAAAGAAACATCCAATAATGAGATTTTGTTGTTAGAAATTAAATTGATATAAAATTTTAATTAAGTTTTATTTTTAATAATATTTTAGATACAAAATAAGTTATTAATTCTTTGTACTCTTTTTTCTTTAAGTGCAAATTTAAGTGGCCTTAAGCCATTGTTTTAGGTGCTTCACCATTGAGCCGTGATATATGAGTAAAAATATTGGTCTTACGAATTTTATGTAAACAATATTGTTCTAAACACACAAGTAAAAAAAAATTTTAAATTTGTATGCTTATTCAAAAAGAGACATGTAAATATAACAAGGTTCGGACCTTTTTATTTATAAAGAATTTGAACAGTCTTTTCGTAAGTCGAAGTGTTAGCAAATATTAGTATACATGCCCTGGCATAACATTCCTAGATCATCATGCATTGATTTTATGAAATTCAAAGATTTAATATTAAAAATTCAGTTCAGAAATTCCATCCCAAATTTGCTATGGGCTACAAAATTATGTCGCTAAAATTTAGCTAAACCAATTTTAACTAAAAAACTCTTTTTACAGACTGAGCATATTTGGTCGCATTTCGTAGTTAACACTCAATAGCTACATATAAGCTACTAATGTTTGACGAACCAACCGTAGCTAATCATTTGTAGTGATAATCACTAGTACAGTCCATTTTGCACTGTGTTTGTATGTGATTCAGAATTAAATTTTAGAATATAATCAGAAATTTATTGGATGAGATCTAGGAATTTAGGACCGTGCAGATTCAATTTTCTAATGTAATTTCATTGACTTCTCTGTTTTTTGCCCAATTTAGGAACCGAGTGTCATTATTCAAGTATCAATTGACAATAAATTGTATTTTCTGCAAGCAAAGTTTCAAACCGTCTGTAAATAATGAAATTATGGATGAAAAAAATTCATAAAAAAAGTGTAGATTTGTGTTCAAAATTTAAAAATAGAACTTATCAAGATGTAAAAATATGAACTTTTTTTTCTTTGGATAATCAAGGTAATTTATTAATAATGGAGAAAGATTTAGGACCTTACAACGGGTAAAAATAGACTTCAGAAATTACAAAATAGTGAAAGAGACATAATAACAATAAACCGTAAACAGAATAAATTTAAATATCTGCAATGAAATCTGAGGAGTTCAGCTGACTTCAGATTTTGCTAAAGCATAAGCAAGTATTATATTTTCTAATATCCTTAATCCCTAGTTTTGGGAGACAGAAATCTCTAATTTTTATTTTTTGTTATTCACGTAAGGCATGACCACATTTAAAGTTGTTCAACAATTTACACTAATTCACCGCATTTGAACTATCAAAGCGATCATTAAGATTTTGTCTGACCTTAAGGTATCACATTTCACTAATTGGTTAATGTTTCCTAACTCTCACCCCCAACTCAAGTATCAATTGACAAAACAAATTGTTTCCTTCATAATAAATATTGACAAAACAAATTGTGCTTTCAAAAATTAATGATAAAACTTTTCACAATGTAAAAATATGAACTTTATAAACAAATAAAGATATAAAATATTATTGTTTTACTTTAAGGTCTACAAATTGAATTTTTTCTAAAAGAAAAAAAAATGAAAAACTTAAATTCACATTTTACTCAAACCTATATTTATTTATTTTTTTTTCTAATTTTTTCTACTAGAATTTAAAAAAAAAAATTTGCTATTTCTCGATCGTTCATTCTTCTTCTTCAGAGTTGATTTAATTCATCGTCTAGGTTTAAATCTAGCAGAGTTGCACCATCCTCAATAATGCAGCAAAAATTTATAGGATCAGTCTTTATTATAATCTCATTGAAGCATTCCATACAATTAAAGTAATATCTATAAGCTATAATGCCCACAACCGGTAAGAACAGACTTCAGAAAGTAAAAATATGAACTTTTTTTTTGGATAATCAAGGTAATTTATTAATAATGGAAAAAGATTTAGGAGCTCACAACCGGTAAGAACAGACCTAAAAAATTACACAAGAGTGAAACAAACATAATAATAATAGTAACAATAAACCGTAAACAAAATAAATCTAAATATCTGCAATGAAATCTGAGGAGTCCAGCTGACTTTAGATTTTGGTTAACCATCAGCCAAATATTATATTTTATGACATGCTTAATCGCTAAACCACTAGCCAAGTATTATATTTTATGAGATCCTTAATCCTTAATTTTGGGAGACAGAAATCTTTATTTTTTATTTTTTATCATTCACGTAAGGCATGACCACATCTAAAATCATTCAACGATTATCATAGCCATAATTAAGATTTTGCCTTACCTTACGGTATCACATTTCACCAATTAGTTAATGTTTCCTAACTCTCACCCCCTACTCAAGTATCAATTGACAAAATAAATTATTTTCTTCATAATAAATATTGACAAAATAGATTGTGCTTTCAAAAATTAATAATAAAACTTTTCACAATGTAAAGATATGAACTTTATAAACAAATAAAGATAGAAAAAAAATTATTCTTTTACGTTAACGTCTACAAATTGAATTTTTTCTAAAGAAAAAAAAAATGAAAAACCTAAATTCACATTGCACCTCAAACCTATATTTATCTCTCTTTTTTTTTTTTCTAATTTTTTCTACTAGAATTTTAAAAAAAAAAAAATTTTGCTATTTCTTGATCGTTCATTCTTCTTCTTCAGAGTTGATTTAATTCATCGTCTAGGTTTAGGTCTAGCAGAGTTGCACCATCCTCAATAATGCAGCAAAAATTTATGGGATTAGTCTTTATTATAATCTCATTGAAGCATTCCATACAATTAAAGTAATATCTGTAAGCTATAATGCCCACATCCATTTCATCTTCCAAGATTTCTTTGCGAGCTGTGAAAATTTTTTCGACTGTTCTGCAGCTATCGCATTGAATAGTTTGTGGAAGCATCATCCTCTCTTTAGCCATTGATAAATATATGAAGAATCTCTCTCCCTCTCTCTTCTGTCTGTAAGTAAATAAATATTGTTGCTTGCTTTAATTTATCTGTGTATATATATAGAAGTTGAAATCTCCAAATTATATTGGAAAAGGATTATCTATGAACCCTAGAATTGTGATTAATTTGAGTACTAGTACTAATTGGAATAGGATTTCCGATAACATTTCTTATAAGGAACGGATAAGTTTTTATTTTTAGCTTTATGGGCTTGGACTCTGGACTCTACTTAAGGCCATGAAAATAGGAATTCATTTTATTTAGTCTTTTTTCTGCTTGTATTCATATGCTCTAATGTACTTCTTTAGGAATTCTTTGCCAGTTCAATAATTAATAAAATCATAAAATATTACAAAATTATATAAAGAGCTATCAGTAGGGTTGCAACAAACCAAGGTTTTTAGTGGTCTAAAGCAACATCCAATAATGAGATTTTGTTGTTAGAAATTAAATTAATATAAAATTTTAATTGAGTTTTATTTTTAATAATATTTTAGATACAAAAAATAACTTACTAATTCTTTGCACTCTATTTTCTTTAAGTGCAAAATTAAGTGGCCTTAAGCCATTAAGCCATTGTTTTAGGTGATTCACCGTTGAGCCGTGATATATGAGTAAAAATATTGGTCTTACGAATTTTATGCAAACAATATAGTTTGAACACACAAGTAAAAAATATTTTTAAATTTGCATGCTTATTCAAAAAGAGACATGTAAATATAACAGGGTTCGAACCGTTTTATTTATAAAGAATTTGAACAATCTTTTCGTGAGTCGAGGTATTTGTAACTATTAGTATACGCGCCCTGTACAAAAGTAGTATAACATTCCTAGATCATCATGCATTGATTTTATGAAATTCAGAGATTGAATATGAAAAATTCAGTTGAGAAATTCCGTCTCAAATCTGCTATGGGCTACAAAATTTTGTTGCTAAAATTTAGCTAGACCAGTTTTAACTAAAAAACTCTTTTTACAGAGCGAGCAGATTCGGTTGCATTTCGTAGTTAACTCTCAATAGCTACATATAACCAACTAATTTGTGACAAACGTACCGTAGATAATTACTTATTTTTTGTAGTGATAATCACTAGTACAGTCCACTTTGCACTGTTCTTGTATTTGATTCAGAATCAAATTTTAAAATATAATCAGAAATTTATTGGATGAGATCTAGGAATTTAGGATGGTGGTAAATATTATCCAGAGTTTCAGATTCAATTTTCTAATGTAATTTCATTGACTTCTCTATTTTTTGTACAATTTAGTAACTGAGTGTCCTTATTCAAGTATCAATTGACAATAAATTGTATTTTCTGCGATAAAAATTTCAAATTGTCTATAAATAATGAAATTATGGATGAAAAATTCATAAAGAAAGTGTAGATTTGTGTTCAAAGTTTAAAAATAGAATTATCAAGAAGTAAAAATATGAATTTTTTTTTTTGGATAATCAAAGTAATTTATTAATAATGGAAAAAGATTTAGGAGCTCACAACCGGTAAGAACAAACCTCAGAAATTACAGAAGAGTGAAAGAAATATAATAATAACAACAATAAACCGTAAGCAAAATAAATCTAAATATCTGCAATGAACTCTGAGGAGTTCAGCCGACTTCAGATTTTGGTAAACCATCAGCCAAATATTATATTTTATGAGATCCTTAATCCCTAATTTTGAGAGACAGAAATCTCTAATTTTTATTTTTTTATCATTCACGTAAGGCATGATCACATCTAAAGTCATTCAACGATTATCATAGCCATCATTAAGATTTTGCCTTATCTTACGGTATCACATTTCATCAATTAGTTAATGTTTCCTAACTCTCACCCCCTACTCAAGTATCAATTAACAAAATAAATTGTTTCCTTCATAATAAATATTGACAAAATAGATTGTGCTTTCAAAAATTAATAATAAAACTTTTCACAATGTAAAGATATGAACTTTATAAACAAATAAAGATAGAAAAAAAAATCATTCTTTTACATTAACGTCTACAAATTGAATTTTTTCTAAAGAAAAAAAAAAACCTAAATTCACATTGTCCTTAAACCTATATTTATCTCTCTTTTTTTTTTCTAATTTTTTCTACTAGAATTTAAAAAAAAAAAGAATTTTGCTATTTCTCGATCGTTCATTCTTCTTCTTCAGAGTTGATCTAATTCATCATCTAGGTTTAGGTCTAGCAGAGTTGCACCATCCTCAATAATGTAGTAAAAATTTATGAGATCGGTCTTTATTATAATCTCATTGAATCATTCCATACAATTAAAGTAATATCTGTAAGCTATAATGCCCACATCCGTTTCATCTTCCACGATTTCTTTGCGAGCTGTGAAAATCTTTCCGGCTGTTCTCCAGCTATCACATTAAATAGTTTGTGGAAGCATCATCCTCTCTTTAGCCATTGATGAATATATGAAGAAACTCTCTCTCTCTCTCTCTATCTTTCTCTCTTCTGTCTGTAAGTAAATTGAAGTTGTTGCTTGCTTTAATTTATGTGTGTATATTTATATAAGTTGAGATCACCAAATTAACTGAGTTCGAATTGGAAAAGAATTAATTATGAACCCTAGAATTGTGATTAATTTGAGTATTAGTACTAATTGAATAGGATTTCCAATAACTGTTCGAATAAGGAACGGATTAGTTTTTATTTTTAGCTTTACGGGCTTGGACTCTGGACTCTACTTAGTCCCATGAAAATAGCAACAATGTGTTTGGTCTTTTTTCTGCTTGTACTCGTATGCTTTAATGTTCTTCTTTAGGAATTCTTTCGCAGCTAATGTCTTAAATTCTGGCCAGTCCAATAATTCATGATATAAAATTAAATTAAAAAATCATAAAATATTAAAAAATTATATAAAGAGATATCAGTAGAGTTATAAACGAGCCGAGCCATGATATATGAGTAAAAATATTGGTCTTCATACAGAAGTAAAAAATATTTTTAAATTTGCATACTCATTCAAAAAGAGACCCGTAAATATAACAGAGTTCAAGCCGTTTATCTATAAAGAATTGGAACAGTCTTTTCGCGAGTCCAGCTGTTTGCAACTATTAGTATACATGCCCCGTACAAAAGTAGTATAACATTCCTAGATCATCATGCATTGATTTTATGAAATTCAAAGATTCAATATTAAAAATTCAGTTGAAAAATTCATAAAAATGTAGATTTTTAAAAATTTATGATTTAAAAAAAAAATAAAGCTCAACGAGATGTAAAACAGAAGTTTATAAAAAGATGAACAAAGCAACTATAGATTAAAAAAAATTATTACTCGTATAGTATAATGTCTAGAAAGTGAATTTTTTCTACCGCCATCTACAAGACATTTATAAACAATTTTATGCAGAACAGAAATACTTATAACACTAATATATCATAATAAGAAGAAGGTGATGATGGAGCTGTAACATAATTAGAGCAAAAGGGGAAATCTCAGTTTCTTCATTCGCATTCGATCGATCTTTGAAGAAAAGATAATCAAATAACATTTTCTGCTGAATATATTAGTTTGACCTGATAATGGGTTCTTTAATACGAATTAGCCTTGCTCCGGAATAGCTACGTATTAGACAAAATTGAAACTTGTGAAAATTAAGCAGCAAATCTGCTACGGGTTGTAGCAAATCGGTCCCAAATTTGAATTAAAGACTCTTTTTACAGAACAAGCAGATTCAGTCGCATTTCGTACTTAACTAGCAATAGCTACATATAAGCTACTAATTTGGGACGAACGAACCGTAGGTAATTACTTATTTTTTTTTTACTGATAATAACTAGTACAGTCCCTTTTGTTCTGTGCTTGTATGTGATTCAAAATCAAATTTTAGAATATAATCAGAAATTTATTGGATGAGATCTAGGAATTTAGGATGGTACAGATTCAATTTTCTAATGTCATTTCATTGACTTCTCTGTTTTTGCCTAATTTAGTAACTGAGTGTCATTATTCAAGTATCAATTGACAATAAATTGTATTTTCTGCGATAAAAATTTCAAACTGTCTATAAATAATGAAATTATGCATGAAAAATTCATAAATAAAGTGTAGATTTGTGTTCAAAATTTAAAAATAGAACTTATTAAGATTTAAAAATATGAACTTTTTTTTTTTTTATAATCAAGGTAATTGATTAATAATGGAAAGCTTACAACTGGTAAGAACAGACCTCAGAAATTACAGAAGCATGAAAGAGACATAATAATAATAAACCGTAAACAGAATAAATCTAAATATCTGCAACAAAATCTGAGGAGTCCAGCTGACTTCAGATTTTGCTAAACCATCAGTCAAGTATTTTCTGATATCCTTAATTACTAGTTTTGGGAGACAGAAATTTCTAATTTTTTTAATTTTTTGTCATTCACGTAAGACATGACCACATCTAAAGTTATTTAACGATTTACACTAATTCACCGCATTTGAACTATCAGAGCGATCATTAAGATTTTGTATGACCTTAGGGTATCACATTTCACCAATTGGTTAATGTTTCCTAACTCTCACCCCCTACTCAAGTATCAATTGACAAAATGAATTGTTTCCTTCATAATAAATATTCACAAAATAAATTATGCTTTCAAAATTAATAATAAAACTTTTCACGATGTAAAGATATGAACTTTGTAAACAAATAAAGATAGAAAAAAAAAATATTATTGCTTTATTTTAACGTCTACAAATTGAATTTTTTCTAAAGGAAAAAAAATGAAAAACCTAAATTCACATTGTACTTAAACCTATATTTATCTCTCTTTTTTACTAATTTCTTTTCTGCTGGAATTTAAAAAAAAAAAAGAATTTTGCTATTTCTCTATCATTCATTCTTCTTCTTCAGAGTTGATTTAATCCATTGTCTAGGTTTAGATCTAGCACAGTTGCACCATCCTTAATAATGCAACAAAAATTTATGGGATCAGTCTTTATTATAATCTCATTAAAGCATTCCGTACAATTAAAGTAATATATGTAAGTTATAATGCCCACATCCGTTTCATCTTCCACGATTTCTTTGCGAGCTATGAAAATCTTTCCGGCTGTTCTGTAGCTATCGCATTGAATAGTTTGTGGAAGCATCATCCTCTCTTTAGCCATTGATGAATATATGAAGAAGCTCTCTCTTTATCTCTCTCTCTTCTATCTGTAAGTAAATCGAAGTTGTTGCTTGCTTTAATTTATGTGTGTGTATATATATATAGAAGTTGAGATCTCCAAATTATCCAAGTTCGAATTGGAAAAGGATTAATTATAAACCCTAGAATTGTGATTAATTTGAGCACTAGTACTAATTGGAATAGGATTTCCGATAACTTTTCTTACAAGGAACGAATTATTTTTTATTTTTAGCTTTATGGGCTTGGACTCTGGACTCTACCTAGGCCCACAAAAATAGCAACTTATTTTGTTTAGTCTTTTTTCTGCTTGTACTTTCGTTTAAATGAGAGATCAAGGTCAATGTAGTTCGAATTGCCTATTTAAAGGCGTGATGGAGCGGTGTGTATGCATGTATGCTATGAGTGTATGAAAGTGAATTTAGGCCTTTTGGCTGAAAATGGAGTTTACCGACTTCCGTGGTCGAAAAGGGAGTTTATCAACTTCTGTGGTCGAAAAGGGAGTTTATCACGTCCGTGGTCGAGATGTGTGAAATTTAGGCCTAGTGGCTGAAAAAGGAGTTTAACAATGTCCGCGGTCGAAATGTGTGTAATGTAGGCCTAGTGGCCAAAAAAGGAGTTTAATGACGTACGCGGTCAAAAAGTGAGATTTTTGGTATCTCCACTGGGGGAGGTTGATTTTTAGGCCTTTTGGCCAAAAATGTGTGTTTTAGTATGCTTCCGCTAGGGAAGAGAGGTTTATTAGGCCTTAGGGCCAAAAGCATGACTTTTAGGGTGGCGCTGCAACCAAAAGATTAATTTATAGTGGCGCTGCGGCCAAAAGGCAACTGAGGGCGGCCTGGGGCACCCTCCCAGGGGTGCCCTGCCTCCGCAACTCGCGTGTTTTTCGTTCTGGAGCCTTTTCTGGATGTTCCGGGACTCCGATAGTTTTTCCGAGGGCATTTCTATGACCCTCGTGAAATCCCGGACGTTTCTAGTACCATGAAGGCATACTTCCGGTACTGTTTTCCGAAAACGCCCGGTCCGGCTCAACTGTTTGCAGTCTGCGAAATTCAGTTTTCTGGATCTCAAAATTCGAGTATTCACATTTGGAAGGAGATTGATAGACGGATGCCCAACCCCATGAGATGCCCAAAAGATGCAAACATCTTCAATAAATTGCAACAAACCAACATATTGTTTCAATTCCTCACGGGAGTGAAAGGGGTTTATGACCCAGTTGATGCTCAATTTTTGCCCCAAATCTAAAAATGAAAAATACCCAACAATGAACATATTTTTAATTTCAACGAATTCCCGAATTTTCCAATTCCAAATTAGTTTTTGTTTGTTTTGCAAAATATCCCAAAATTCTCCTTCCTCTTTAAATTTTTCGGCCTCAAAAAAATTATAGTAGTTAATGTGTGTTTTAATTAAGTGAATATTTTTTATATTTATTGATTTTAATTTTAATTAAAATTTTATTTTAATTAATCATCACTACTTGGTGAAATAGGTTCTTTTATAATCAATTTCGAACCCGATAAAACAAAGCCTAGAAAGCCGGTAAAGTCTGCTTCAATCTTCCTTGCTTGCTACGGCTGGATTCCCGAGATTTCTGTTCCTCCGTGTCATCTTTCTTTGGATAGACATTGCTCCACCTTTAACTACTACCTAGTAGGTAAAATCATCATCATCATCATCATTATCATTATCATTAGGGATAATTATTTATAGGTCCTTGAGGTTTTGCATAATATACTCTAGGGTCCTTCTATTTTGGAAATTGTATCATTGGGTCTTTCAGGTTTTAAAAATTATACTATCAGGTCCTTCCGTCCAGAATGGATGTTAGTCAACTGAAAAAGTCAGACGATTTTAATTAAAATTTTTCAAAATGACAAAACTACCATTTTGTTTATTTAAATCGAACCATACTAATTAAACTCAATCTTTAAATCAAATCCTTATATTAACTCTTCATCTTCTCCAACTCTTCATCTTCTTCAACCCTCTATCTTCTCTCTTTCTTCATTTATGAGATTCTTCTCCTCCTCTCTCTCACATCATCTCTTCATCTCCTTTTTCTCTCTCATTTCACTTTCCTCTTTTTCACAATAATTCCAATTTATTTTCTTGTTAAGAATCATCACAACCTCAAAAAAGAAAAGAATCAACCAAAACAAAAAAAAAATTAGAGGAACAATAATGGCTGCAACTCATGGAGGCATACAGACAAAAGCCCATTTCCCTCTTTTCATTTTTTCCCTAAAATCTAAAAACATTGAAAATAAAAACGCAGGAATAGTACAGTCGAAAACGAAAGCTCCTCACCATACGCCTTCCTCTTCTGCGTTTACCACCTAACCACCATTGTTTGCTTCCTTCACCGCCGGTTAGCCTTTATCACCATTGGACTGCCTTCATCTTGAGAAATAAAGCAAAAATGGACGAGAAAAAATCCTCTGTTTCAGATGTGGGAGCTTGGACTATGAATTTTTTTAGTTCAAGGACCTAATAGTATAATTATGTAAAATTTAAGGACTTGAAAAAATATAACATAAAGGGTAATATTGTCATTTTAATTCAACTTAACAGACACTTAACGTTCATTCTGGACGGAATGACCTGATAGTATAATTTTTAAAACCTGAAAGACCCAATAATACAATTTCCAAAATAGGACCCCAGAGTATATTACGTAAAACCTCAGGGACCTATAAATAATTACCCTTATTATTATTATTATTATTATTATTATTATTATTATTATTATTATTATTATTATTATTATTATTATTATTGTGAAGAAAAAAAAGAGAATTAAAGAAAAAAGAGAGATGAGAAAAGAATTAAAAAAAAGAAAATTAAAAAAAAGGAAAATAAATTAAAAAGAGAAAGGGTGAAATTGAAGAAAGTAGAAAGAGGAAGGAGGGACTTGATTGAAGAAGGAATGAAAGAAATGGGGTGGAAAACAGAATTAAAGAGGAAAAAGGAAAGGTGGAGGCGCTTAGGGTATGAAACCACGTCGTTTTATCAAGTGATAAAACGACGCAGTTTTGAGTTAAGAAGGGAAAACAGAAGCCGCGTATGAATCGACGTCGTTTTGAGTGAGGGGAAACAAAAAAAATAAAACGCAACAGAGTGTTGCGTTTTGACTACCAACGAAATAGAAACAAGAAAGAAACAAAATCGAAGTGGAAAAGAAATCAGAGACGAAACGAAAGGAAACATAGGAAAGAGAAGGGGTGATTTCCATGAATGGTGTTAAATTAATTAAAGTAGACAGAAAATGGTGTAAAATTTAAATTGTGGACATCTATAAGGAGTTCGCATATCGTATATGCGAACTCTTAATTAAATTTAAGCGTTTGCATAAGAGGTATGCAAACGTAGAGTTCGCATACCCTATATGCGAACTTCCTGGAAAAATGGCAGAAAAGGAGGACACGTGTGAGGCATGCAGAGAATGCAGAAAAGGAGTTCTCATAAGTAAATGCGAACTTAAATGTCAATAAATACCCCCAAATAATTCAGAATGGGCAAAAAAAAAGTGAGAGAGAAAAAATTAACGTGTGGGTAAAACAGTCAATATTGAGGAGTAGTTATTATGCAAAATGGCATTTACTTCTCCTTTTCCGTTAAATATATACTGGAGCAGCGAGTTTCCTCTCGTCGACGGTGTAGTCGGTCTCAATCCCAGTCGCGCGGATGCAACAATATGCGTTAATTGTGAAATGTATTTCGATCAACTTTACGAGCGGGTATGCAGAGTATGTCGGGTGGATAGAGCCGCGGTGTGACTGACATTGAATTCTAGTGTGGACAGAATACAACGGCTGCAGGTGGTATATAATTTTGGAGAATGACGAGAATGTTCTATTTTTATACATGTATGCAATGAACTAGGCCGAAATTGTATGTCAGTGCGAAACAAATAGCTGAAGTTGAGGTTCTTACTGTTAATGTTTCTGAGCCGGTTGCAGTGGGGCAAACAAGCGATGTTGCAGGTGAAATCATGGACCGATAATATGTGGAAGAGGGAAACGAGGAAGTTGAATTACAGATTTCCATTCCGCTTGAACGAGAGAACGACGAAATTGCGGATCTGGTGGAGGAGGAGCAGCTATCTGCTTGGAGTGGTTCTAGTAGTGACGAAGAATACGTGCCATCGAATGACAGTACCGAGAGCGAGACCGATATTCCTTCAACGTCGGGCCATTTGGTTTACGGTGATATAGGTGAGGAAGATGCGGAAGAGGACAATGTATCGGGCCTTAAGATGTGGGATGGGAATACGGAGAGCATCGACACCGGTATATATTTCAAGAGCAAGAAGACTGTACAGAAAGCCGTTGTTGCGTGGTCGTTGAAAAGAGGCATGACGTACCGTACATTGGAGAGCAGAAAGACCACATGGGCAGTCGAATGCGTAACTCGAGGGTCTAAGTATCCCCGGGAACAACTGCACGAGATATTTTGCTCGTGGACTATAAGAGCGTCAGAGCAGCGAGATTTAGGCGTGTGGAGGATGGTCAAATGGGTAAAGTAGCACACCTATGCGGGCGTGAACGTTGGGCGGGAGGACAGAAACGTGACCTCGAAAAATATAGCCACTTTTATTATGCCTCATATTATGAAGGAACCGGGGTACAAGGTGAAACATATTCAAACGGCAGTCCACAACCATTTCCAGGTAAATTAATTTATTTTGATTATATTTATTTAGGATATGTAGTAATTAATTTATATAATTGTTTTTTTATTTTTGTTAAGGATTTATTATTCATGTCATTTATTAATTTAGGGAACGTATATATTTATTTGGTTTTTGAATAACGTGTTTAGGTAAGGGTGAATTATAAGAAAGCCTGGCACGGGAGAAGAAAAGCGATTGAGGTAGTATTCGGAGCTTGGGAAAAAAATTTCAGAGTATTGCTGAGATATATGGCTGCGGTCCAAGCGGCGAAGGCGAACCCAGACATAGTCGTGCAGTATAAATTTCGAAGAGGAACGGAAAATAGTGACAGACGTGTCTTCAGATATGTGTTTTGGGCGTTCGAGGCATCTGTGCAGGGATTCCAAGCATATCGGCCGGTGCTGTGCATTGATGCAACCCATCTTTGCGGGTCCTTCAAAGCAAAACTGATAACCGCAGTGGCAAAGATGTCGAACAACAATACCTCTGCTCATATGGACATCCAGCGAAAACCATCAGATGCTTGTCCGGAAGTGTCGGGCGAATCAGAGGTATCCTCTCCCAGGCCCACACCTGTGTAACAACCGATGCCTAGATTTAAATAACTACATAGCATATTATAACTAAAATTAACTCTATGAATTTTGAAATAATACCTGAAGCAATAACAGGCACCCTCCAATATAGTCGCTACCACTCGCTGCCTGGCACAAGTTGCGATAGAGATACGCCAGAACCGCACTCCCCCAACTGTACTCCCGACAAGCAGTAAAGTCTTCGAGCATGGGCGCCAAAATAAGCGACGTGCTATTCTTGGAGGAATCGCAGAATAGAAATCCCCCCATGAGCCACAACACGTAGCACCGAGCACGCTGTTGGTAAATGTGCTCCGGTCCAGCTACCTCCGTTGGCGTCGTCAGATGTCCGCTGATGCTGCGGAGCTTTATTCTGCTACCCCTCAAATCGGCGTCGGCTGGCGCAAAATCGAAAAATTCGGTGAAGTACTGCTGCCACCCAACGCCAAGCCTCTCGTATCGTCCACTGACGGGCCGACCCTCCACAGCTAGTCCTAACATCATCTCCACGTCCTGTAGGGTGATAGTGGCCTCCCCGAACGACAGGTGGAAAGTGTGCGTCTCCGACCTCCACCGTTCCGCCAGCGCTGTCAGTAGGGCACAGTCGTAATAAATGGACTCTACCCTCCGCAGCAATCCAAATCCCAGCTCGTTGATGAAATGGAGCGTCCGGTCATGCTCCGCGTCCAGCAGCCTCCAAATCTGTGTGTCGGCTCATCTGATACTGAGCAGACTGTCGAATCCCTCCTCGCCTCTGAAGACGTGGCTCGATCTATGTTCCCATTGAAGGAACAGTAGATCATCAACAACGAGCCCCTGCTCGAGCACCCGCGGCTGCTGAGATGATTGTCCTCGCTCCATCACTGCAATCCGTACGTGTAGAAGAGTTCTTATTCATTTTCTAATTTCTATTAGGGTTTTATATTTCTATTAACAATTACTGTTTAGCAACTTAATTTAAATTCAAAAATTTTATGATTCCTTAAACAAAAATAATATTAAATTATACTATTTAAATTAATTTCTTAGCATTCATCCTATCTATCAATTGTTATCGTAAATATTAAAAGTTCAAATATATTTAACTTCACAACTACCCAAAAATATTATTCTAATCATTATTCATTACTAACCTTAAAAATTAAATACTAAATAAAAATTTATCATGCATAATTTTTCTAAATCCTAAAACTATATACTAGTTATTCCCCCTAACAATCTTAAATAAAATTTAATCATACATAATTATTCATACCCTAAATCAAAATACTAATTATTCATAAAAAAAAAACTAAATATAGAGCAAAATTATAAAAAAAAATTAGGATAAAAAACATACTTTTATATTGCAATAAATTCAAAACCCTTAAGACGTCCTAAATTTTACTAAATTTAGTAATTTTTGAAGTGTAAAAATGAAAAATGAAAGGAGAGACTTGGTTTGTAAACTGCGCTGGAGTTCACATATTACGTTTGCAAACACATTTCAAATTCAAACGTGTCCGCATACTGCTTTTGCGAACTTCGTCCGTACGTCACGTGTCATCGTCTGAAACGTTCTCATTAACCACCCTTATTAACTCTGTCATTAAGTTCATTAAAATAATCATATTTTATTCGCTTCGCATAACCTGTTTGCGGACTACCTTAGTTCGCATTACCGTTTTGCGAACACCGTATCTTATGTAGACGTTTGAATTTTCGACACTTTTTTGTATTTGATCCGAAAGAGAAGATCGTAGAGATTGGAAAGAGAAGAATTGAGGGAGATCAAGAAGAGATCTTGCTACAGACGAAGAAAGAGAGAGGCCATCCCTAGGGATGGCGAAAAGTTGCTAGAGACAAGACAACAGCGGACGAGAAGGAAGAACTGCCTACAAAAAGGGAGTCCTTCGAAGAAAAAGAGGGGGAGTTTTCGTTCCAAGAGGATTCCAGAGAGTTTCGAAAGAGGAGGGAGTCCAAAAAATTGTAAGTTTTTAATTTTAGGGTTCCGTTCCTTCAATTTGAGGGGATTCGAAAATCAAGAGGGGGATTTTTCGATTCCAAAGAGATTTGTAAGCCTTTTTTTTTTCCAATTTTTAGGGTTCTGTAATTAGGATTTCATTTTGGGAATTTAGGGATTTCTAAAACAAAAATTAAGGTTTGTAATTTGGCGAAATTTGGACATTTGATTCGAAATTAGGGTTTTCTTCCCTTCCTGTTTCAAAATCAATTCGAAACTAGGAAGTGGATTAGGGTTTTTTTTGTTAGAATTTTGTAAACAAAACGATTACTTTTGTAAAAAAGAACATTGGAAATCTATTTCGGATTGGAATCAATTCAAAAGCTACTGAGGTATTCCTTATTTCCTCTTCCAGTTAAGTTTTCTTTTCATTTCAGTATGATTTTGACTATCTGGGAACCAGATTGATGAAGGCAGCGGTTTCAGCTTTATTTAGATGTTGTTGCTCTATGTTGCTTTTTATGTTTTTGTTTCCCCTGAAGTTTAATTTATTGAGGATATGAATATTGATCATGTTGTGAGAGTGAGGTATTAGAATTCATCCTATTCAGTGTTATTCTTTCTGTCTCCAGTTTATTTCCATTTGGAACTTCTCCTTATGGTTATTGATTTCGGTTTGGCAAGATGTTTACATTCTTGTGATTGACTTGTACGTTGGGTCCTCGATTGTTATTGTTGATAGGTTTCTGTAATTTCATCCTGGGAAATAATGTTCATAATGTATATTCTCATTTTTATGGTCTGATATGAGCCTCAACATAGTCAGTACTCACTTCCTAAGTTGACAAAGATTGTCATTGTTTGCATATCTGCCTCTGAGTAGTGTCATTCTGATTTTTGTTCTTGAGTCATTAAGTGCAGACTGTAATTATGTTTCTAATTAGATTGTGTTAGTAAGAATCTGATGACCTTCCCTTTATAATTCAGTCTGGTATTGAGATTTACAATCTGGATGAGTATTCCATTTTTTTTATGTCTGGAATGTTGAGCATTACTTGTTAGGTGACACCCCCGACCTAAGTCCTACGTCATTTTGACGTCATTACATGCATTTTGTGCATTTTTGATTAAAATGCATTATATTTTGATATGATATATGACATGAAAATGAATTAAATGATTTGGAAATGGAAATATATGAATTAGAGATATTAAACAAAATATGTTTTAAGTTCGTTTATCGTCGAAAGACATAAACGGAGCCAATTAGGGTTTTTGGCTCGCGCGACCGAAAAATGTCGGAAACGGGCAATATTTTAAAGTAACTGATTTGGATATGTTTTGAATATAATAATATATGATTTGAATAAGAGTTATAAGCTATGTTATAGGCTCGTTTGCCGTCGAAAGACACAAACGGAGCTAAGTAGGGTTTTTGGACCCGTGCGATCGAAAAATGCCGAAATCGCGTAAAATATGAACCATATGATTTTATATGTTTAAGAAAGTTATTTAAAGATTTTTGGGACCATGATTTTATGACAACGTCGTACGGTTTCGGTTCCGTAAAAATCGTCGAGCTTCGGACTCGATTTAGGGCACCGAGCGAACCGCGATCCCTTTTCGGATTCCGATTTTTACGAAACTTTAGATACGTGTTCTACATATTATTTTGACACTAAAATGTATTTAAAACAGGTGCTGGAATGAATTTATAGGCTGGAATGTGAGGTTTGAAAGATTGAAGGAAGTTAAGTTAGGAAACCTTTTATGTTAAGTAATGTTTAAGGCAAATTGGATATGTTTTGGTTAATTAGGAAGCTGCTGCTGGAGAGGCAGCCTAGGGACTTGTTTT
>CANUEY010032888.1:0-14424 GCA_948099555.1 Croton setiger
GCGACTGTGATTCAGACCGACAACGCCGTCCACCAGTGGAAACGCTGAACTCCAATATATATTTACCGGAAATGGAGCATTATACGCCATTTTCAACGCCTCCTATTCTCAAAATATACTCTGTTTACTATATTTCAACGCAAATGAATTCTAAATATAGTTTTTTCCGTTCTGCATACGGTAGTTTGATTTATGCAGCTACAAGTTCGCATTTGACAAATGAGAACTTGTTGCCTGCATAATTCCTGCATTCCCGACACGTGTCATCTACCGTCAGAACGGCCGCATCTTTGCAGATCCGCATTTGACATATGCGAACTACAAGTTCGCATTTGACATATGCGGACTACTAAAATAAATTAGAAGTCCGCATTTGTCAAATGCTACCTCCGTTTATTTGTCCACAACTCTAATTCTAAACTCCAAACTGTCCACTTTTATATTTTTAACGCTACATCCGGAAATCACCCGTCATATGAAGTATCGACTGTATATATCTCAAATTTTCAATTTACATTATTTTCAAATTTTTCAATTTACCCTTTTATCCATTTATTTTTCTAGTATAATATTTACAATTTCAAAGAATTTTCTATGTTTTAGTGGTGTAAACTTAGGTAAATTCTTAGGCAAAATTCTTAATTGAAGTAATACATATTTATTGACAATATTAAAAAACTGTTATATTGTCTGATATTTTAACAAATAAATATTGTTATAGTTAAAATTAATATAATATTTATAAATAAACGATTCAAATAAGATATAATTTTTTGTTAATATTTTAATCACAAGGTTAGAATATGAGAATAAAAGAAAAATTAATTAAATTACTGAAAAAATAGCCACAAGATTGTACTTTCCCATAAATTATTAGGTAGATATTTTTTTGACTTGCAACTGTTATATTATTAAAAATAATATAATATTAACATTTTTTTTTTCTCATATCAATTGTACCTTCATGAAAATTGCTTCTCCGTGCCGGAAACTTCCAAACATATCTCCATCAACATATACTAGCTTATCTTCAAATACAACCTGAAGACTATGAAAATTTGAGTTTTATGTAAAAGACAAAAAAATACCAATGACTTCGGGGAAGTCGAAATTAATACTCTTAATTTGAGTTTTATGTAAAAGGCAATGACTTCGGGGAAGTCGAAATTAATACCCTTAATTTGAGTTTTATGTAAAAGACAAAAAAATACCAATGACTCCCGGAAAGTCGAAATTAATACCCCTAATTTGAGGGTATTTCGTAGTGATGATTTTAAGGGTAACTCCAAGTCCACCACCAACATCAACCAATTGATTCAAGTTATCAAAACCTTTATAGGATTCCAAGAGTTTGTTTATGAGAATTGTAGCATGATTAACCATCGCGGTGTTGAAAACCTTATTAAGCCTGGGATCGGTCCTAGGATACTCCAAAACATGCATCATTCCATGAACCTTGTTGAATGGAATTCCTCCTTCAAGAATTGCATCCCTCGAATAAGGCCTGAAATTAAACAAGAAACATGAATTAAATAACTTAATAATAATAATAATAATAATAATAATAATAAATTATTAGTTGCAAGAATTAGCTAAACCAAACGTCATTCTACCAGCTCTGTGTAGAGACTTTGTCTTGAGCCATTGTCATGAAAGGCTCTGTGTAGAGACTTTGTCTTGAGCCATTGTCATGAAAGATGATGGCATGCAAATCCAACTTGTTTTTATTGTTATATTTATGTTGATTTTGCATTATTTGTGCTTAAAAGTATAATTTTATTTGATTTATATCTTTTTGTGCTAGGAAAGTTAGATTTGTTGTGAATGGAGCGAAAAGGAGAAAAATATAAACTGCCGAATTTTTCGGGATGCAAAAAACAAGACAGTCCGATCTTTAATCGTGGGCGAGACTAAGCGGAAAACAAGAGACGCAATTTATTTTAAAGGGGCTTAAATACATCTCAGGCTTAATAAGGTTTTCAACACGGCGATGGTTAATCATGCTTAAAAGTAGGGTCCTATTATTATATTAGTTGACCCTACTTTTTGGGATGTATTTAAGTCAGTTTTAGGGCTTTCTATACACACTTTTCGCCATCACAACTAGGGTGACGAGATTTTCATTGTTGAACAGCTAATTTCACAATCTTTTCTTCTTTTTCATCATGTTTTCTGTCATAGCCATGCGTGTCTAATTCCCTTTGTTCAGTTAAAGTTTAAATCAAGGTAAAAGTTTGATTTTGATTGTGAGATTAATAAACTTAATTGAATTTCTTAATTTTTGTTGCATTTATATTCTTTTTGTGATTTATTGGGAAAATATATCCCCTAGCGAAATTCTATTGAATGAATTAACAGGGCTTTGATAGCAATTTTCATAACTATTCGATTGAATCAAATTTGTAATTGTTTGGTTAGAAGTAGTAATTAATATAATCTGATTGGGTAGAACCTTTTGGGTTATGTTAAGAAAGAATATAATCAGATTTAAATGGATGCGTTTCTGTTAATCTGGGTAGAGTTCTACTAGTTTTTAATGCAGTTAACGGTTAAATCGTTCGTCGTACTTAGGGGTTATTATTAGATCGTATCTTAGCAACCTATTATTATAGTGGAATTTGTTGGGTCGACGTTCTTCCTGGCTATAACTTATCTGTAATATGAATTAAGGAACCATTTTTGAAATCAATGATCAATCGAATCGAGTTTCGCGCCGAGGTATGCCTTAACTGAATTCGTTTCATATCGTTTCAGTTATTATTAATTTCCGTCGCTTATTTTATTTTTTTTTTAATTAATTAATTTCCTTTTTATTTTTAATTTCCCTTTACTTTATTCGTTTTTATTTTCAATTCTGATTATTTACGACAAGCTAGTCCCTAGGGTTCGACCCTTTTCACCCTATTTACAAGTTTGACAGGTTTTTATTTTTGGTGAATTCGACACCCATCAAAAGGTCCTAATGAGACTCCATCTTCGCTAGTGACAAAGAACTTCGAAACCGAAGTCAAATGGTAGAGTCTTTGTTGGGTATCCAAGGGTAAAGAGCATCCAAGGATAGAATGGTAGCTAGGAGCCTCAGGATCCTGTCGAGCATTAGAGTTTGTTGTAGGCAACTTTGTGGCTACATAAGATGCGGAGACTTTAGCATTAGAACCTGCCTTGATATAATGTGAAAAATTTCAAGATCTATTGCAGTTTTCATAACCATTCCCATGGAAATTTGATTGGCATATGAAGAACTTTGTTCTTCATCAAATTCGCTTGCATGTGAATAGCTGTTTTCATATCCATGAGAAAGACTTGGTTTTTGGTAAGTGATTCCTGTTGGAGAAACAATCTGCCCTTTCATCTTAATTGGATTGATCAATAAAATATATGAATAACATCATTTTATACTTACAATGTTGGATCTAGATATTATAATATTCCACAATGTATGTAGTTTTTATAAATACACTCTTTATCCCTTTATTTTAAATTTATTAAACTATTAAAACAAAAACATATTTTCTATTGAAACGGTGGTGCAATTACAATAAAATATAAAGTTTTGGGAGAAATTATACCAAAGACTCTTAATCAATTTTGTAACACTAGAACTTAAACGTGTGGTCATCATAGAGCTTCTTCTTACATTTCATGAATCATTTGAAAAATTCCATGATCCACAAGTTACAAACACGAGATATGAACCTAATGCCACTAAATCCAGCAGCTGTGGCTAAACCCAAAAATTCTTGACGAGTCCTTTCTTTGCCTCCAGTTGTTAGAGTCATCATCCATACATCCATAAGAGAATCGCATCTTGCTATTGCACTTTTCTCTACCATTTTTGTAAGGATTGAATCCAAAACTATCACTTTTCCATCTTTTGGAATTGCTTTATAACAATTCTTCAACAACTTCAAACAATGTTCATCGCTCCAGTCATGAAGTATCGACTGCATATCCCAAATTTTCAAATAGATTAATATTAGAATTTTGTCAACAATTTGAAATAATTATTATTATATACCTTCATAAAAATGGCATCTCCTTGTGGAACACTTTGAAACATATCTCCCTCTACATGTTCTACACCTGCAACATTTACTTATTCATCTTCAAATTCAACGTCTATTATCAGGATTTAAATTTGAAGGCAAAAATAATATAATAATACCAGGATAAGGCAAAGCATGTTGAATGACACTGGGCAAATCAAAATTAATACCCATAATTTGAGGGTATTTGGAAGTTATGATATGAAGAGCAACGCCAAGACCACCACCAACATCAACTAATTGATTCAAGTCATCAAAACCCTTATACGATTTCAAGAGATTTTTTGTGACAATTGTAGTATGATCATTCATTGCTGTATTAAAAACCTTATCTATATTTGGATCCGTCTGAGAATATTCGAAAACAGACATTCCATGCGCATTGTTGAATGGAATTCCTCCTTCAATAATGGCATCCTTCAAATAAGACCAAGAATTTTTAACAGGAAATAATAATTCAAATTTTAGTCCAATAAAAAAAATAACAAATCAGCTATCAGTAATCAACAAAATCAAATAGCACTTTACCAGCTCTGCATATAGACTTCACTTAGAGTTATGGTCAACAAAGGTCCTAAGCCTCCATCTTCAGTAGTGAAAAAGAACTTGGAAACTGAAGTCAAATGGTAGAGTCTTTGTTGGGTATCTACGGATAAAGAACAGCCAAGAATAGAATGGGTAGCCAGTAGCCTGAGGATCCTGTCGAGCATGGCCGGTGTATCAGGGTTTGTTGTAGGCAATTGTGTTGCTATATCAAGAGCTGAGAGTTTAGCATCAGGACCTGCCTTGAATATAATGTCAAAAATTTTGAGATCTATTGCTGCTTTCATAGCCATGGGAAGGACTATTCCTATGCAAATATGACTAGCATATGAAAAGCTTTCTTCTTCATCAAATTCATCGTCATGGTTTGTAGTACAGTTTTGATAATTAATTTCTGGTGGAGAAGCCATCTTTCCCAGAAAATATATCACATATCATTCGATACTTATAATGTTCAATCTAGATATTTATTGATTTTCCAAAATAATCTAGATAATTATTGGAAAAAAATATAAAATTATCTCTAGTACAGTTACTGTTGAAATCTGAAATATTGCACCATCTCATTTAAAAATTGGATAATAGTTTAATTAAAAAGTAAAAAAAAAAAATATAAGTAAATTCAGAAATGGAGGAAGCTGATTGGTTAACAAATAAAAAAAAAAATAGAGAAAACCCATCATTTCTGGTACTGGTGGCCACGGCCGCGCTGGGCTGGTTTCGGGCCGCGGCCCGCCAGGCCACAGTTAATGGGGGTGGAGGATCGGGGGAATCTCGGCTTACATGGAGCTTGACGTCAACAACCCGGCAGAAGATATGAGAAAGAAGATCATATGCTGCAAGCGGAAAATCAGGGAGTTTTTCCAAGTGACCTTAAAGGAAGTACACCACAATACTCCCTTTCTTTGGTAAGGATATGAGTGGACCCGCGCAAGCATGCCAAAGCTCCAAAAACACAGAAGAAGAAGAAGAAACAGAACCAGTAGAAGGACTAAGATTAGAAGCAGAAGCAGAAGAAGATGATGGAGAAGAAAAAGATCCAGAAGACGGTGTCCTCCTCCGTGGTATTAAGATCTATCATACCCACCATTTTACTTAATCTTGAGCCCACAAAGTTACCCAGAAACAAGAGCAAAGAGTTGAACAAGAAGGCAAAGATGAACAATACAAATGGTGTTGATATAAAAAGAGAGTGGCTTTCGTAGCTGCAACAGTGCAACATATGCATTTGCCAGATAAAAGTGGGATGGATAGAATCAATAGGCTCATAAAAAAGAAAGACTCTTTCCTTTACTCCCCTTTCTCTTTTCTTTCACACACTCAAATGCTTTTTTAAGATATCAAATCAAAGCTTTAATTTTTATTTTTCTTTTGACATTAATTTTTTTTCTTTTGGCATAAATTTGGGGTAGTAGTATTATTAATGAGAAGAAAGTTGATTAACTTTATAAGTCTTGGTAAGTAGTATTTAGTTAGATGGGGAATTTTTCTTTTTCGTTCATCTGCAGTACTGAGTCACAGAGCAGCACTGCTGCTATACACTGCTATGCTGAGACTGCTTGAGATGTGATGTGTGGCAGATTGATAGAGAGGGATAGAAATTTATGAGAAAGGTTTTAGCTTTTTTTTTTCTCTCTTTTTTTTTTTTTTAATCAAAACCTGTTTAGCAATTTTATTAAGTTAAAATTATCTTTTTCTGTTTAGGTTTTCAAATGTTTAAAAAACGAACGATTTTCTTCGTGTGTTTTAATTTCGTCCAATGATTGTCTTTCCGTTAGAAAGTCAAGTCGGTTAACCGGTGTGCCAAGGGCTCTGAATTGGCGGTTCGACCGGTTTTTTACTTTTTTTTAAAAAAAGAAAAATTTTATTTGAGAAAAAATTTAAAAAAATTGTAATGTCCAATTTTTTATAAAGAATTTTATAAAATTTTTCAATTTTATGAGGAAAAAATTAAAATTTAAAAAAAAATTAAAAAACATGAAAAAAAATAGAAAAATTTAAAAAAGTTAGAATTTTATTTATCAAATGAAATTTACATAGAATTTACAATGAAATTGAGTAGTTGAAGTTAAAATTGTGAATTGCATCCTTCAAAAACTTTGCTATCAAAAAAATATATAATTATGACAAAATTAGAAATTATATCACTAAAAAAAAATTTGCGACAATATCTGAAATGGTATCAAAATTAAGAGACATCATGTAGTCATCGATGTTTTCAATCATATGCGGTGTCGGTGCAAGAATGAGTAGTGGAAACAATCGCAGATATGGAGTCATCTGACTATTTAATAAGCAAATATGATGATATAGATATCCTATCGATTCCATTGATTGAATTTCCTAACCATCCTCAATTGCTAGTATCCACTCAGAGAACTCTCTCAAATGGGCTAACTTTGATCCACTTCAGTTCGCTTGTAGTCTCATATTTTTTCGTCAACTTCAGAACCTTACAATGACTCCACAGGTAAGATGAGTTAAACGACACATGAACAACATCCTGACGGCTGCCTATACAACACAAATGAGATAATGTTAATATAGATTTAGAAATTAAAATAATATTATAAGATAAAGATACGACTTATACCTTTTGGGATTACTGGTAATATCTGCCTAAAATTACCCCCGAGAACAACTGTTTTACCACCAAAACGTAGTTCGTTGCTGGATGGATTTTGAAATCGAAGAATGTCTTTGAGGGTGCGGTCCAAGGCTTCAAAACAATATCTATGGATCATCAGTGCCTCATCCCAAATAATTAGCTTTGTCTTTATAATGAGTTCAGCTAATGGAATTCTCTGCTTAATATTACACGTTGAGTCTTCTGTCGAGGTCAGAGGAATACAGAATCGAGAATGCGTAGCTCTACCACGTGGCAATAACAAGAAGAAATCCCACTTGAAGCCACCGTGAGTAATATCTCTCCTCTAGATCTTAGAATGGGTGAAAGTGTTCTCCATATAAAGGTTTTTCCTTTTTTGCCATATCCATATAAAAACAATCATCCTATGTCTTTGTCAATTGCATCCATAATGGTGTCATATACCGATCTCTGCTTTAATGTTAAATTTGGCAGCAGATGTTGGTTTTCTTCAATTAGCTTTAGCTTGTTATAAAGGAGTTCATCTGCTATTAAACTGTTACGACGATCATAATCTCTCTCATGGCTGTGCCATAGTAAAAAAATCTTGTAGAATTCTTGCACATCCGATATCCTCTATCATTCTGATGCATTGATCCTTAATCTCTTCTTCCGTGAGCTTGATCCTTGTGATTATTAATTAGACAATAATGTATTTTAACCAATTAATAATTACACATGACAAAGAGCATTTATAGACATATAATACCTGGATTGCTCAATGACTGTCTTTCCTCATAAGTAATATCATTAGCAAGCAAGTGCTAGATTTCCTCCCAAACATATTCAAGTCTGGATATAGAATTGGATATCAATAGGATGGAAAAGAGTCTTCTTAGATAAATTGACATTGCTCACTAGCTAGCTTCTTTGATAACATTAATGTACTCATTATCATCATCCAAAAGGCGTAAAGCATAACACGTATCTCTTAAAGTAGGATGAACGAATCCATCAACTGTTCTGAGATTCTCATATGATGTCGGTCCTTCAATCACATTTAGTAACAACTGTAAGTAATACAAATCCAGGTGGTACAAAAAGAAAAAATCCTACCAATTGAAAATCCTTGTTTCCTCTTCTCCTACCTCCTCTTAGGTTGCTTCCAAACAAACATTGTAGGAAATTCTGCATATGTAAGTTCCATTGCTTCTGGAAATTCTTTGTTTGCATCAAACCAAGCAAGGAACATGGACTCTTTTATACTTTTATGAGTGGTTACCATAAGAATTGGTTGTTCATCAGTAAAATATACAGGCTGCTCATCAGGAAGGTGGAAAGACAATCTTTCAACTAATGGCTCTCTATGGTGAATGGAAAAGCTAAATATTCTTCATACTGCCTCATAGGGTGAAATATACCGACAATCATAATAAATTTGAATCTCATATACTTCTAGCCTTCTTTCTTATTCATTTGCCGAACGATAAAAAGCAACAGTTACACGATCGTGCCCTGGTTCACATATTTAAATAAGTACTTGATGGACCTAGATTGGTTACACCATTCAACATTGATATAGGCTCCATATTGCGACAATAGATCATCTATTATGTGGGATGACATGCTTGTCAAAATTTAAAAGATTAATATGGTCTTGTTATGCAATATAAATATCAATTTGTGTTTGGAAGTTTAAAAACCTGTTGTCGAGATCAACACCATTCTTTTTTATAATCCTATCATCATCCCTTCTCATATACATTAGATAACCATCTTCATAAAGTAAGAAAGAAAAATCATTTACACATGTTATCTCGATTTTTTTTGGAACAACATTATATATGAATTTTTTTAATTACTTTTTTAAATATAATAATTGTTCACATTAATTGTAAAAATTAATAAATATATATTAAATTAACTACAATATTTTTTTTGGCTATTTTACCAAATTGGCATACATAACATTATTAAAAAAAAAAAAGATAATTTTAATAACTTATAAGTATAATAACTTATACAATTAATTAATTTTCTTATTTTTTAAAATGTTAGTTAATTTTAAAATTTTAATTCTAACTTCAGAAATTGAAGTATTTAATATAAATTTAAAAATATTGTCACAAATATTTAAATTTGAAAATAGTTAACTATCACATATTTAATTTTAAAAAGTATTAATTTAAATAGTTGACTAACACAATTTTTTATTTATTTATGACACTGAATAAGTTTTACATTTTAAATAAATCTAAAATATTTAATGTATAAGGAAATAATAAAAAGGTATGAAATTTAAATTTAAAAATTTTCTTTATGTAAATTTATTTTAATTCTAAAGAATTTAATGAAAATATAGTGTTGAACATAGTTGTATTTAAAAACATCAAATGTCATGTTGTTTTTAAATTTGGCCAAAACCTTATTATTATATATTACTAGCATTTTACCCGTGCGATGTACGGATGTTTTTTTGTTAGTGCGGTAATGATATTTAAGATAATAATTAATTACCATTTAATAAAATTAAAAAATGTGCAATTTATAATACGATAATTAAAAATATTATATTATAACTATTAACATACAATGTAAAATTGAAAGTATAAACTTGTTTTTAAAAAATAAAATAAAGTATAACGTCTCACTAAATATTTCTAAAGATTTAAATTACATTAACTGTTTTATTAGTTGGTTGTCTTAATCATCACATATCAAGATTTTCAAACTTTCTTTATTTGTAATTCTCAAAACCGGCATGTATAGTTGTTTATGGGTAAAAAAAGTTTTCTAAAAAATAAACCAACATTAGAAAAATATTGACCCTGACTCTTATTAATTGTCATGACAAAATATAAAATTATTGGAAACTGTCTCCTTTAAATTTAAAAGACATATTTAAATCGGACAGGTCAATATCTCTCTGGAAATGTAGAGTTTTTCTCCTCTATTGGTCTCAAACATAACCATAGTTAAAATGAAATGTAGATACAACAGTCAATATATGTGCAGTCCAACTAAGAAACAATATTCATTTTGCATTAAATCAAATCCTAAGCATCAAATCAGCCATAACTCAATTTTTGAATGTTACCATAGCTAAGTATAGACCCAAATATAAAAATCATCTGAAAAATATGAAACATAGAGATCAAATGTCCATTTAACAAGTTGTATAGTTAATTTACAGAAACTATAGCACAATTTTAGTTCGTATTCACTTTTAGTTATTAACTATTATAAGAAATAAGATAGTTTTGTTATAACTCTGCAAAAATACAGTTAGCAGCAATAAAATAAGTTATATCAAATACAATCATGTGATCAAATTTAGAAATGTATAATAATTTTTGCAGTTCTACTCTGCAAAAACTTAAGAAACATAAAATCAATTGTTCATAAATACCAATTGTTTCTATTTTATGACTATTCAACCTATGTAAGATTCATATACATTAGTTTATGTCATAGTTTTAATTTTCTTACTAAACCAAAGCTGCAACTATTTGATAAAAAAATTTAAATAAATTAGAAACTCTCATTGAACTTACATGTAATTTTCTATATTCTAATTAATAATTTATAAAAGAAAGTAACAAACATGTACAAAAAAGAAAAATCTAATCTCTTGCACTATGATGTCGAACGTACTGGAAGAAGTAAACTGAGGCAAAATTTACTTACGGTAATCAGAAACTTGACCAGAAGCCTATTCAAATTGAAAAATGAACCATTGAAATCAGTTGTAATTTTGAACTCAAATTACAATGTTCATCAAAAAGTGATAGATTAAGTGAATTATTTAATCTTCTCGAGTTTTAACAGGAAAATTGCAACTGCAAGATAATAATAATATAAATTAATAAACAGTCGTACATCACAAATTATCAAGCTGACAGAGTTCAACCATTACAGTATTTCATTATTTGAATTCAAAAGGTAATCAGTATATATTACACTCAAAAGTATCAGTTGACAATTCATGTAAACACTTACATGTGTTCAAAAGAGTTAAAGACTCTGATTATAAAAGTCAGTGTCTGATATTTTGTTTATGGTTACAAGGACTATTCAAAAATCAAATCTATTTAAAAAGGAGTCTTTTGTTAAGAGTTACATTAAATTTTTTCATTTTTTGCCACAAAAATTACAACTATCAAATAACAAAAAACTGAAATAAATCAAAAACTCTCACTAAACTTACATGTAATTTCCTATATTCTAATAACTAATGTTAAAAGAAAGAGAGTTTTTATAAAAGAAAGTAACCAATGTGTTGACGGCCGGATTTTGAAAACAACCTTTATTTTTCAAAACATTTTTAGTTTTTGTGCGTTGCCGAACCAGTCGGTCTTAAAATTATTTTCATTTTTAGAAAAGAGTCGCCACCCGATTTCGGGACACAATTTTATTTTACAAAAATGACTCCGTTTTTATTTTAAAGGCACTGGTTAAAATTTAGAGATTCCGGGTAAGGGGGTAAGGTACGACGGTTTAAATTTTAATTAAACCGCCGCCCGGTAAAAACCGGCCTCTGGTTTGTTTTTCTTTCCAAAATTTAAGTTTGATTATTTTTGAAAAAGCCGTTGCGTGATTAACTAGCGATGTTCCTAATTGGCGTTTTTCGGTCAATTGCGAAAAATAATTTCAATTATCGAAAGCGATAAATAGCGGAATTTAAATGCGGAAAATAAAGACCTAAAATTATTTACAAAACCGAATCCCTATTAAATTACATTCTACCCGATTAAAACCCCCGAATTAAATCCCGAATACCCGAGGAGCGTTTAAAATTAATATTTAAAGCAAATACCCCAAAATTACATAGTCCTTACAGTTCTGGAAAGTTACGAAACGGTTCATGATGCTTTTAATAACTTCAAACAAAGTTAGCATGATTGATAACAATTGAAAAACAGTGCATAACTTAAATTCAAATTGCAAAAGAACTTAATTTAAATGAAATTGCAAATGATCCTGAAATTTTACCAAATTGCGATTTATTTTCTAATATCTGAAAATTGCTAATCTATCCCATGGTATACGAAAACAGCAGATGGTTCATGAAGAATGTAAAAGAAACATGCAACTTTGTCATTTTAGATTTATCATGTGAAAACCCAGTAAAGCCACCCTCATTATGCTTTCAATTTAATCCCATTCCTCACGTCTTTGACTACCCTATCATGCCAAATTATTTAAGTTTTGACTCTCATAACAGCATGTACACATTCAACAAGAATTGGCGCTAGCAAACCAGAACTGGGATGAGGAAGATAATCATGCATGTCACCTTCTTAAATCCACGTAAGAGATGAAAACATTAAAGCAAGAAAGGAGAACGGAAGACGCAAGCTAACTTTCCTTAATGTAAACGGAATAACAAATGTTATACTAAGCTTCGACACTCATATCATTAAATAGCCAACAAGATTAGCATATTGGGCAAGCAACTGATCCAGAATGGGAGTCAGCACATTACCCACAATAATCATGAACCTAAATACACATTTTCCATCTAATGCAGACAGCAACACAATAGGTTTAATTCTTGGATATAATATAATTTTGTATCCAACAGCTTAAGATCAAAACAAAGCAGAATTCCCAATAATCTGAACTTCAACAAACGTATTTCAAGACAACAGAACAGTAAGCACAGCTCCAGAACTTGATTTCCATTTGTCATAAACTGAAATGGGGAGATACTGGAAGACCACACAGCAAACTAATCCCAATTTGCAGTATGAACCAGGTTTGCAACACATAAATCATAAAGCACTTACACTACAGCAGCGACAGATTAGACAAACTACCTCCTAAGCCTTAGTTAGTTTTATTCAGAACCTATGTGGACGCACAAGAGACATAACATACTAGTTGTACTGGAAAACATTTTGACATTTCAACAACTTAATCTTAAAACCAGAAATGAAATCGAAATTGTACTGATAATCATTGCAGGTGTGGTTAAACAGTCATACTCACGAAACTGGGGGCTAAAAAAAATGAAGACTGAAACCAATAAAGCATGCAGACACGCTCGTTCGTAACTAACAGCACCACCTCAGGCAATTCTGTGCTATTTTTCTAGGTCTAACTGTGACACAAGGTGATGCACGCGGGTAAGAAGCAATTGGACATTTTACACAATATGGCAGCATGTAAAATCTACTTAGTGGACATCCTGATATTCAACACTGTTCAATAACGAACATGACCAAATCATAAACAGAAACTGATGCAGAGCTTAGGGACGTGCTATAAACCAGACTAACTAATCTGGTAGCTAAAACAGATTCCTCATCATCAAGAGTTTGTGTCGACAGAATGTTTAAAACAAGATAATTAAATTAGCAACAGAAGCAGAATACTGGGGAGCAACAACACGAAAGGCAGCTAAAACAAACATGAACCAGCTAGAACAACGACAGCATGCTTTACACAGAGATCAAATCCACAATTCCTGATATGGTTCATTCACAGGATCGTAACCTTTCGATCTACGTAAATTTCACAATTAGCATCGCCATTAAATCTCGAATTTCATAGGCATACCACGGCAAAAGGAGAAGATCACTTTACATGCATTCATCAATCAAAACTACTGAATCAATCTGGAACAGGGCATATATTAATAAAATCCCGACAGTACTCAAGCAGAAACAGTAGATAATAACATGCTCCTGGACATAAGGTTAAAGATGACTAAACAGAACTGGAATTGTGTTTCCAGAATGGATCCAACTCAAATAAAAATAAGAAACAAAGATTAATCGTGATAAGCAACATCAATCAAATTCAAATAAGCATTATGAAATCAATCTGCTTCCCTGATTAATATATCCATACTAGAATATCAAACTTAAATTAAAACAGAAAGGATGAATACCTCAGAAAGCTTCCGAAATCCTTCGATTCCAAATCCAAATGAGATTCCAACGTTCGTTACAATTACAGCTTCTTTGTTCGCAGATTTTCAGTACAGAAATTACAGAAAGCAAAGAAAAATTCCCTAAACTCCTAATTTTCGAACCCTAGACGCTCTTTCTCACCAATTTTGTTCCTTTCGCGGGGGGGGGGGGCGGGGGGCGCCCCCGGGGGCGGGGGGGGGGCGGCGGGGGGGGGGGGGGGGGGGGGGGGGGGGGGGGGGGGGGGGGGGGGGGGGGGGGGGGGGGGGGGGGGGGGGGGGGGGGGGGGGGGGGGGCGGGGGGGGGGGGGGGTTGGGGGGGGTGGGGCGGGGTG